>JBBGZY010003488.1:0-170000 GCA_037952925.1 Lithobates clamitans | reverse complement strand
GGTGAGGATGGTCATGAGAAAAGTGAGGGATCAGCCCAGAACTACATGGGAGGAACTTGTGAATGATCTCAAGACAGTTGGGACCACAGTCACCAAACAAACCATTGGTAACACAATACACCGCCATGGATTGAGATCCTGCAGCACCCGCAAGGTCCCCCTCCTCAGGAAGACACATGTACAGGACCGTCTGAAGTCTACCAATCAACATCTAAATGATTCAGAGAAGGATTGGGAGAAAGTTCTGTGGTCAGAGGAGACCAAATTTCAGCTCTTTGGCATTAACTCGACTCGCCATGTTTGGAGGAAGAAAAATGCTGACTATGACCCTAAGAACACCATCCCTACAGTCACACACGGAGGTGGAAACATGATTCTTTGGGGCTGTTTCTCTGATAAAGGTTCAGGCCGACTTTGCCGCATTGAGGGACCAATGGACGGGGCCATGTATTGTAATATCTTGGATGAGAACCTTCTTCCCTAAGCCAGAACACTGAAGATGGGTCATGGATGGGTCTTCCAGCATGACAATGACCCAAAACATACCACCAAGGCAACAAAGGTGTGGCTCAAGAAGAAGCACACTTAAGGTCATGAAGTGGCCTAGCCAATCTCCAGACCTTAATCCTATAGAAAATTTATGGAGGGAGCTGAAACTTCGAGCAGCCAAGAAACTTTAAGGATTTAGAGAAGATCTGTAAAGAAGAGTGGACCAAAATCCCTCCTAAGATGTGTGGGAACTGATCACCACCTACAAGAAACGTCTGACCTCTGTGATCACCAACAAGGGTTTCTCCACCAACTACTAAGTCATGTTTTGCTTGGGGATCAAATACTTATTTTACTCACTGAACTGCAACTCCATTTATAACATTTGTATCGTGTTTTTTTTTTTTTTTTTTTTTTTCTGGACTTTTGGTTGATATTCTGTCTCTATCATAAAAAAAACACCTATGATAAAAATTGTAGACCCTTCATTTCTATGTAAGGGGGCAAAACTTACACCATCTGCGGGGGAGCCAATCATTACTCCCCCCCCCCCCCCCCACTGTAATGGTATCTCGTAATCCATAGGATAATTCCAACCTCATAAACCGCAAGGGGCTCTGCTACTTAGAATAGATCTGACAACATTTCCAAATGGTGACCTCCAGGAGAGTCTCACCCGGGAGCTGTGGCTCAGGGAGAACTCAAGGGGACAAACGGGAAGCAGATTCAACGTGGGTGGGCAATCCATGATGGCAACCAAAATAAACAGAAGTTTGGATATGCATTCTAGTGATAAATAATAATAACATACAAGTAGGTAATAATCATCAAAAATAATAGTGTGCAATGCTGGCTGGAATACCACAGTGAAGAGGGCCAACATATAGAGATTGTGTGAAAGGTGCACCGGGCGGTATAAGAAAGGGGAAGACACCCAAGTCTTGAAGTTCAGTCCAAAGGGATGGAGGCTCATCACTGGGGGAACGAGGCCACATTCTATTTTGTTACATTAATTTGGGTGTTAGACATGGAATCACTCTATGTAATACAAGGTACCATTAGGTATGTCATGCCTGATTTTTTTTTTTTATCTTAAAGATACTATACATACATTTACTTCTGACGAGTGAAGAAAGTCACAAAACGCGTCGACTTTATGGATGCCATTTTTTTTGTTTTCGGTACAAATATATATTTTTATTCAAATTTTTGAAAAGAATAACAGACATATGAACTGCCCCCAATTTTTGTTTTAATCGTGTATTGCCAGTTGGATTGTATATGGCCAACATTATAGTCACATATGTATGAAAGGCAATTATATGGATTCATTACAAGTCAGCTTGTTACTATTTTATCCTCTTCTCTTCTTTTTTTTTTTTTTATGCAATATTCATTTATTAAACAACAATGTTGGAATGGACTTATTTATTGGTTGTATATGCTGTGCCTCATTTAAAGTCCCAGGACAGATAGACTGGTTGTAGGAGATATTATGAAGGGATGGCGGCACATCACTGGGTGCAACGAGGCCACATTTATTTTGTTGTGTTGTTCAGACCGATGTCTGTCTTTTTACGCCCGCGTCTGCATTTGTCAGATGAAATAAAAATTCTGGGAAAAAACAATGTTTCTTCCCATTTTCTGGAATATCTCAATGTGGTTGCCACCCTGTCAGACTGGGGAGGTGCCCTGTTGCAGGGGGGGCATGGATGCAGTCAGGGGCTCATCTTGCTGTCTCTGCATCGTTGAACGATCCCGCTGGTAGGGTATCCCATTTGATTTCGTCGTTTGATGCCACAGGCCTTGGATTTATTATCCATCAGAAGTGTTGCCTCGTTGGGACATGAAGTTCAGATTTTCTCCTGAGGAGAACTTCATTTACTCCATTTTTTATTTTTTTTTATTTTACGCCTAGGTGTAGGTTATGGGCAGACAGACTTCCTCTTCTGCAGAGCCTGATCCAGGAGGTCCTGCTCCCTACTCCCGGAGGTGCTCTAGGACCAATGTCATGGGTAGGCGGACATCATATGAGGACCTTATGGCCTCCAGATTCTACAACAAACTGGTCAAATTTGTCTCTAAGCACTTGAATCTTCTAGTGCAGTGGTCTCCAAAACTGCGGCCCTGGGGTCGAATGTGGCCCTTTGCTTGCCTTTGTCTGGCCCTTGACGCAGTACTCCTCCAGCCGACACCAATGATGGGACACCATTCCTCTCACTGACTGCATCAATGGGGCCCTATTCCTCCCACTGATACCAAAAGGGGACACTTTTCATCCCGTTAAAACCAATGATGGGACATTGCTTGTTTCCAGTGACCACAGTCCGGCCCGCCCAAAGCCTGAAAGACCATCAGCTGGCCCTTTGCTTAGAATGCTTGGAGACTCCTACTCTAGTGGAAGCTGTGGATGTTTTGGTGACTTTGTGAGATCAGAACACCTTAATCTATGGCTTTCATACCCTGGCAAACTTTTCGGGGTCTAGCTCCTTCTTCTCAGTCCAAGCAGATTGGTAAATTTAAAAGACAAACGGTGTAATTACATCATAGAGAAATGCTAGCCATACATAGCTGGGGTCCACATATCCGCATATGACCCCATGGCTGGGGTCCACATATCCACATATGATCCCATGGCTGGGGTCCACATATCCGCATATGACCCCATGGCTGGGGTCCACATATCTACATATGAACCCATGGCTGGGGTCCACATATCCGCATAAGACCCCATGGCTGGGGTCCGCATATGAACCAATGGCTGGGGTCCACATATCCGCATATGACCCCATGGCTGGGGTCCACATATCCGCATAAGACCCCATGGGTGGGGTCCACATATCGGCATATGAACCTATGGCTGGGGTCCACATATCCGCATATGACCCCATGGCTGGGGTCCACATATCCACATATGATCCCATGGCTGGGGTCCACATATCCGCATATGACCCCATGGCTGGGGTCCACATATCCACATATGAACCCATGGCTGGGGTCCACATATCCGCATAAGACCCCATGGCTGGGGTCCGCATATGAACCAATGGCTGGGGTCCACATATCCGCATATGACCCCATGGCTGGGGTCCACATATCCGCATAAGACCCCATGGGTGGGGTCCACATATCGGCATATGAACCTATGGCTGGGGTCCACATATCCACATATGACCCCATGGCTGGGGTCCACATATCCACATATGATCCCATGGCTGGGGTCCACATATCCCCATAAGACCCCATGGCTGGGGTCCACATATCCATATATGAACCCATGGCTGGGGTCCACATATCCGCATAAGACCCCATGGCTGGGGTCCACAAATCCACATCTGACCCCATGGCTGGGGCCAACATATGAACCCATGGCTGGGGTCCACATATCTTCTGACAGTTATCATTCAGCGTTCAAAGGTTTTTCTTTCCTAAATATTTGTAAACTTCTCTTTAGGAACCAGATGTTCACATTTTCCATAGCGTGGTGTGGGTGTGAGAGATGATGTCCCTCAGGGATGCCGTAATCCTAGTCATTGAGGTGATAATCTATTCTCCAGGGACTGCACAGATCACGTAAACCTCCATTATAACTATTTAACAAATAAGCGACTTCTCTTATTTTCTAAAAGGTTGTGTGTTGGAGTCTTGTTTCTGATCCCCGGGTGCCTTACCATCTACATACCACCCATCGGGATAGATCGATGTTTCACTCTTTTCATTCTCCCTTTCCCTCCCCCCGCCCTCTCCTTCCCCGCCCTCTCCTTCCCTTCCCCTCCTTTTCCTTCCCTTCCCCTCCCTTCCCCTTCCTTCCCCTCCCTTTCCTTCCCTGTTCGTTCCTTCATGGATTATATAGACCCCACAAGAGCATATATTTTATATTTCACATATATATATTTTGTGATTTCAGTTATTGCACCTTTTAGTGCTTCTTGTGTTCGCCACGGGGGGAAATTACCCGTATTGGGTGCCTCAAATTGTGCCGTCCGGTGCCCTTTTGTTGGGCTTCTACTGGTAAGCCATGCCTGACTATACCACTCCCACATTATCTGATGTATTATATTATGTAAACTGTATCCCTTGCTTATTACTGTTGGTTCGTACGTATTTGTGACTACAGAACTATAAAGCCTCGTACACAGGATCGGATTGTTGGCCAGCAGAACCGTGGACTTTTGTCCGAAGGGCGTTGGCTCAAACTTGCCTTGCATGCACACGGCCACACAAATGTTGGCCAACAATCACGAGCGTAGTGACGTACTAGACTTACTACGTGGTTTTTCAGCTCTTTAGCGCCACCCTTTGGGCTCCTTCTGCTAATTTTGTGTTAGTAGAAGTTTGGCGAGTGTTTGATTTGCGCTTTTTCTTTTTGCGCTTTTCATTTTGCACTTTTCAGTTCATTTCTGAACGACCGTTCGTCAATCAGACATGTTGCGGAATCTGAGGAGATAAACGTGTTATTTATTATTGGCCTTGGAGTTATCACTCTGACAATATTTGTTTGGTTGAATAATAATGATTTGATTTGGTATATTTTCTATATTTTTGGATGCATAGAATGTACGTTTTGGTGAAGTTCTATTGGCGGATTTCATGTCTAATTTTATTTTTTTTATTTTTTTAATACACAATAAAATAATAGTGTAGAATAATACTTGGCTCTGTGTTTTACTTCAAATGACAGTTTGGGAGTCGGCAGTTACAATGTAACATTAACAAGGGACACCAACATCGTTATATCTTTGATCTTAAAAACGCCGGGATAATAATGGTGTTGTGGTATCTTGCCCAAATAAAAAAAAAAAAAACATAAATATTATTCTTGATATCACTAGGAAAAAAAAAAATACTTTTGCCATAACTCCATCAGTATCAGCAGCAAAGCAGCTTCATTATTATCCCATTATATAGAAGAAGAGAATTGTGCGCTGCATTTCCAGATTTCAGAATTTGCCGCGTCACGAATATTATGAACGCAAGTTTACAAGACCGACCGCTTCCGGCTCGTTCCTTGCTTCCAAGCATGCGTGTTTGTACTTTGGACTTTTGTCTGACGGACTTGTGTACACACGCTCGGAAAATCCGACAACAGGCATTTGTCCGCGGAAAATTTGAGAACCTGCTAGCCAACAATTGTCCGATGGAGCGTACACACGCTCGGACTTTCCGCCAACAAGCTCACATCCAACATTTCTCGTCGGAAAGGTCCGATTGTGTGTACGGGGCATAGCATTGTATCGCTTTATAGAGGTTTATCTTTAAATATGTCTTTGTTCCGGGATATAACCCATCTATATCAGCTATTCCAGCAGTTAAGGACGGGTGTTGTACGATTGCGTGGTCCGCCTGTATGTAATTGTGTGACCTCTGCGTTCGGCTTGCGCTCCACCCCTCATTCCCACCAGCTTCGGACGTTTCCGCTCACCTGGTACAAAAATCTCCCAGCAGCCTCTACGCGTTTCGCATCATAGTATGCGTCATCAGGAAGCTGCCGTGTGATTGGTGCGTGTTCTATTTATATTCCGTGTGACCGGAAGTGTGTTTACCGCCATCTTAACTAAGGGTTCTTTCCCAATTTCTGTTCTGTAACTTCCTTTGTTATATCGCCATTTTGACTGAGGGCCTTTGCCCACTTTCCGTTATCTAGGTGAACATACCCCGTTCCCCTTACTACAACTACTCTTTCTTACTTTGTTATTCTTAAATTATATGTTTAAATATGTCTTTGTTCCGGGATATAACCCATCTATATCTGCTGGAGAGGCTTTTCCAATTTTACTAAACAATTTCTAACACCATTCCTGTTCCACAACCTATTCTGGCTTATAGACAATATGGAACAGCAAAACAACAAACTCTGTTAGCTATACCTATTTTTTCAAATCCATATTTAAATTATTCAAAAAAAATTTTTTTTTAATTGAACTATATACCCTTATAGTATCCCAAGATCAATATTTATGTAAAACATGTTAACTTTATGCGGAAAATAGACAATATAAAAATCCAGGAAAATATATATATATATATATATATATATATATATATATATATATATAGGATTAAAAAATGAATAATAAAAATTAAAATTAAAAAATATAAAATAAAGTGAAATATAATAAAAAATAAAATAGAAAAAATTGAAAAAATTTGAAATAAATTTGAAAAAAATTATAAAAAAAAAATATATAAAATAAAAAATATAGAAAAATGAGAAAATAAAAAAATTAAAAAATATAAAAATGGAAAAAATAAAAAATAAAAAAGTTTGAAAAAATGAAATAAATATAAAAATTGAAAAAAATCAAAGTAAAAAATTAAAATAATAAGTAAAAATTAGTATTAATAATCTTCCAAAAAGTAATTGACGTCGAGTTCCACATTCAACCCCAGTGGCCTCATCGTGTCCATTTTGAATATCCAATGGGTCTCATTCTTTGACACCTCTCTTTTCATATTAGTATTCCTCCAATCTTTCTACTCCATAGAACTTCAAATGTTGGGGGTTTCTTCCATGTATATCCCTAAAATGCTTAGATACACTGTGGTGTTTGAATCCTCTTTTGATATTTCTAACGTGTTCCCCAATTCTTACTGACAGGGCTCTGGTTGTTCTGCCTTCGTACTGCCGCCCACAGCTGCACTCTACCACGTAGGTGACATGTGTGCTACAGCATGTTATTCATTTCTCAATTTTGTATGTTTGTTTATTGGTGTTTGACACAAAATTCGTCATCTTTCTATCCTTTTTGTTGGTTGATCTACAAGCCTTACATTTCCCACATCTGAAGAAACCCTTCTGATTGAAAAATGTTGACTTAGTTTTAGGGGGGTCCGGCCCATTTTTTACTATCTTATCACGGATCCTCCTTGCTCTTCTGTACACGAATGTTGGTTTTTGATGGTAATACTTTGCTTAGTTGTGGGTCATTACTAATTATAGGCCAATGTTTTTTTTATGATGTCCTCTAATGCTTTGTATTGTTTTATTGAATCCTCTTATAAATGGTATTTTGTTACTCTGGCTATGATTTTTTGTTTTATTTTTTAGGATCAGTTCCCTGTCCATATTGGCTACTTTCAGGCGTGCTTCCTCCAGTACATTTCTTTTATAGCCCTTGTCTATAAATCTCTCTATCAGAATGTCAGTCTGTTGAAAAAAATCTTCTATGAAATCACAGTTTCGTCTTATCCTGATGAACGGACTTTTGGGAATGGCCTTTTTCCACTGAGGGTGATGACAACTCCCCATCGCTATGTACCCATTCCGCTCCGTTTCTTTAAAATGTGTTCTAGTCCCAAGTTTATTCTGGTTTTTATAAATTTCCAAATCCAAAAAATGTATTTTTTGTTGGTTTATTGTAGCTGTGAATTTGATATCGTACTGGTTACAGCCAATATATTGGATAAACTGTTCCAACTGTTCTTGGCTGTCCCTCCACACTATCAGAATATCATCAATGTAGCGTTTGTGTAGCAGCAAGTGTGGCCAGCATCTCCCGAAGGTTTCTTCCTCCTCCCATTTACTCAGGAAGATGTTGGCCACACTCGGTGCATACTTGTTGCCCATCCCCACCCCTTTAATTTGTCTGTAGTAGTTATGGTCATACCAGAAAAAATTATTCCCCATAACCATACTTAGTCCCTCCAGGATAAACCTTCTTTGTTTCAATTTTAAATCTGATAAGTTCTTCATTCCCCACGCTACAGCTGCCAGGGCGTCTGTTTGTTTTATGTTAGTGTACAACTACTCCACATCCAGCGTTACCAGTAGTGTGGAGTCCTCCACCTGTATATCTTTTAAATTATTGATTACATCTTTACTATCTTTGAGGAACGCCTTACCCTCTCCTGCTATTGGCTGGAGGAATACATCCAGATGTTCCCCCAATCTGGAGTATACCGATTCAATGACACTGATTATGGACCTCCCTGGTGGTTTGGTTTTATTCTTATGAATTTTTGGGACCTGGTATATTACTGGTATTCTCGGTGCCTCTGCCAACAAGTATCTACCTTCTTTTTTGTTAATGATTTTATCTGCTATGCCCTTGTTTAGATATTCTTTCAACTTCTTTGTGGTTATCCCATGAATGAACCAAAGGCGCATTATTCAAGCATTATCTGGTGAGTGGCCGATCTAGAAGGTGGTGGAGTGTCACTAAGTCACATATGAAAATAGAAGATACACAGGAGCACGATAAGAATATAATCACAGCAATTAATAGAAGATTTTGTACCTCTTTGCACAAGGACTTTGTGATGTACATCGTACTTGTCAGCTATTTTTATTTTATGTTTTAGTTTATTTTGGTGATTCGTATACATGGTATTGTAAAAGGCTTATTTTTTGATATATTGTTTCATGATATACAACAATTTTCTTTGACCCAGTAATAGGATAGGAATGTAACACTGTGAGTGGTGTAGATACATGAGTAGCGCATTCACACACATTAATTATCACTCTTAGCCCATTCCAATGAATGGTTTTCTTGAATGCAGCAGCTCTGACAAGGTTTAAAGGAGTAATTGATTGAATAGTGGTTTTGCGCCGGTGACACATACACATTAATTCACTTTTTATATTTTTATATATAATTTTTTTCACGGGCAGCATAACATGGAGGTTTTCTCATTTCTAGCTAACCGCAAGCTGGACTTGGGTGAACTTTTCCAGAATTATGATAACACCACGGCACTGAATTTGAAGCTTTAAACACTTAAAAAAACGCAATGGACAAACAAATTAGAATATGGTGGGATATCAACACATTAGATCAGTACAGAGAAGCCAAAATCGCCCCGAGAAGGCTCAGATGGGACCTAGGCCCCAACGATGGGTTAATAGACGAAAATCTATCAAGAACTTGGTTTGATTTCTTTAATAGCTGTGAAAATAAATTACTTGACACCATAATTGAAAGAAGGAGAATTAAACTAAAAAAGATAGAATCCACCATTAGTAACATTAAAGATAATATGCTACCACATGTAGAAACGAATGAGTATAAAACTAGAGCGGCTAAACTACAAGAGTTTCTAATTAAACTGGACAATGAGGTAAAGAATAAAAAGGTTAAGAAATATAAAAGGGATATAAAAAGATTATTTGGAGGGGAAAGTGTACAGGTGGCAGGAAGAGGAAACAACAACTAATTCTGCAAACACATCCCTGGATGAGGAGATGGACATGAGGGATGTGGTTACAGATACAAGAAACGGTGGAACAACAGGCACCCCAATCGCCAACTTAACAAGAAGAGACACTAGGACGTCAGCACATACCCCAAGTAACAATCAGAAAAAAGTAAACATTCAAAAACCCGAGCAAGGGAATAATATCATAAATGCACCCCCTTACCAACCCCCGATGGGACAGTACCCCAGACCCTGGAGAGGGGGTTACAGAGGTAGAGGTTATTACAACTACAACCAAAATTATGGCCCACCCATGTGGCAGGGGGAATGGCGGGAACCCTACAAACCATCCATGCCAGTATTCCAAACCAGCAGGGGGGGCTGGAGCAAGAGCCCCCAGGAAGCTGGAGGAAGCACAAACCAACGAGAAAAAGAGGTTGCAGACGGGGAGGCAAAAAGAAAAAGAGAAAATTAGGGAATTTTTAATTTAACGGACATAGTATTTACCCAGGAAGAACTATTGGTACTAGATAGTGGAATCAAATATGCACCTAGCGCAACTTTTAACCAGTTTGAAGCATTTATTGATTTGCAGAGGTTCATTAGAAAATTAAATTTAAAGAAGTATTTTTTGGAAAAGGGAGAACCCCAACACCAACCTAATGACACAGGATACAAACATAGCCAATTGAGGAACAGGTCCACATTCAACCCCAGATCCAATACTAATCAACACATAGAGGTGTTCAAAAGGATAGTAGAGAAGGAAATGATAAGTATTAAACCGGAAAAGTGCAATAAAGATAGAATATGGCAAGGTCTGAAAAAACTGGAAAAAAGGAAAAATATAGTAATCAGACCAGCAGACAAGGGGGGGAGGGGTAGCGGTCCTAACCAAACAGGACTACTACACAGAGTTGGAAAGATTAGTAAAAGACATCAGTACATACCAACCCCTAAAAAAGAATCCTAATAGAGAACTTAAAAAGAAGTTGAAAGAATATCTAAACAAGGGCATAGCAGATAAAATCATTAACAAAAAAGAAGGTAGATACTTGTTGGCAGAGGCACCGAGAATACCAGTAATATACCAGGTCCCAAAAATTCATAAGAATAAAACCAAACCACCAGGGAGGCCCATAATCAGTGGCATTGAATCGGTATACTCCAGATTGGGGGAACATCTGGATGTATTCCTCCAGCCAATAGCAGGAGAGGGTAAGGCGTTCCTCAAAGATAGTAAAGATGTAATCAATAATTTAAAAGATATACAGGTGGAGGACTCCACATTACTGGTAACGCTGGATGTGGAGTCGTTGTACACTAACATAAAACAAACAGACGCCCTGGCAGCTGTAGCATGGGGAATGAAGAACTTATCAGATTTAAAATTGAACCAAAGAAGGTTTATCTTGGAGGGACTAAGAATGGTTATGGGGAATAATTTTTTTCTGGTATGACCATAACTACTACAGACAAATTAAAGGGGTGGGGATGGGAAACAAGTATGCACCGAGTGTGGCCAACATCTTCCCGAGTAAATGGGAGGAGGAAGAAACCTTCGGGAGATGCTGGCCACACTTGCTGCTATACAAACGCTACATCGATGATATTTTGATAGTGTGGAAGGACAGCCAAGAACAGTTGGAACAGTTTATCCAACATATTGGCTGTAACCAGTACGATATCAAATTCACAGCTACAATAAACCAACAAAAAATACATTTTTTGGATTTGGAAATTTATAAAAACCAGAATAAACTTGGGACTAGAACACATTTTAAAGAAACGGAGCGGAATGGGTACATAGCGATGGGGAGTTGTCATCACCCTCAGTGGAAAAAGGCCATCCCAAAAGTCCGTTTATCAGGATAAGACAAAACTGTGATTTCATAGAAGATTTTTTCAACAGACTGACATTCTGAGATTTATAGACAAGGGCTATAAAAGAAATGTACTGGAGGAAGCACGCCTGAAAGTAGCTAATATAGATAGGGAACTGATCCTAAAAAATAAAACAAAAAATCATAGCCAGAGTAACAAAATACCATTTATAAGAGGATTCAATAAAACAATACAAAGCGTTAGAGGACATCATAAAAAAAACATTGGCCTATAATTAGTAATGATCCACAACTAAGCAAAGTATTACCACAAAAACCAACATTCGTGTACAGAAGAGCAAGGAGGATCCGTGATAAGATAGTAAAAAATGGGCCGGACCCCCCTAAAACTAAGTCAACATTTTTCAATCAGAAGGGTTTCTTCAGATGTGGGAAATGTAAGGCTTGTAGATCAACCAACAAAAAGGATAGAAAGATGACGAATTTTGTGTCGAACACCAATAAACAAACATACAAAATTGAGAAATGAATAACATGCTGTAGCACACATGTCACCTACGTGGTGGAGTGCAGCTGTGGGCGGCAGAACGTGGGCAGAACAACCAGAGCCCTGTCAGTAAGAATTGGGGAACACGTTAGAAATATCAAAAAAGGATTCAAACACCACAGTGTATCTAAGCATTTCAGGGATATACATGGAAGAAAACCCCAACATTTGAAGTTCTATGGAGTAGAAAGATTGGAGGAATACTAATATGAAAAGAGAGGTGTCAAAGAATGAGACCCATTGGATATTCAAAATGGACACGATGAGGCCACTGGGGTTGAATGTGGAACTCGATGTCAATTGCTTTGTGGAAGATTATTAATACTAATTTTCACTTATTATTTTCATTTTTTATTTTGATTTTTTTCAATTTTTATATTTATTTCATTTTTCCATTTTTATATTTTTTCATTTTTTTATTTTCTCATTTTTCTATTTTTTTTTATTTTTTTTATTTTATATATATATATATAAAATATTTTTTTTTTCTAATTTTTTTTTTTAATTTTTTTAATTTTTTCAATTTTTTCTATTTTATTTTTTATTATATTTCACTTTATTTTATATTTTTTTATTTTATTTTTATTATTCATTTTTTAATCCTATATATATATATATATATATATATATATATATATATATATATATATATATATATTCCTAGATTTTTATATTGTCTATTTTCCGCATAAAGTTAACATGTTTTACATAAATATTGATCTTGGGATACTATAAGGGTATATAGGGTTCAATAAAAAAAATAGGTATAGCTAATAGAGTTTGTTGTTTTGCTGTTCCATATTGTCTATAAGCCAGAATAGGTTGTGGAACAGGAATGGTGTTAGAAATTGTTTAGTAAAATTGGAAAAGCCTCTCCAGCAGATATAGATGGGTTATATCCCGGAACAAAGACATATTTAAACATATAATTTAAGAATAACAAAGTAAGAAAGAGTAGTTGTAGTAAGGGGAACGGGGTATGTTCACCTAGATAACGGAAAGTGGGCAAAGGCCCTCAGTCAAAATGGCGATATAACAAAGGAAGTTACAGAACAGAAATTGGGAAAGAACCCTTAGTTAAGATGGCGGTAAACACACTTCCGGTCACACGGAATATAAATAGAACACGCAGCAATCACACGGCAGCTTCCTGATGACGCATACTATGATGCGAAACGCGTAGAGGCTGCTGGGAGATTTTTGTACCAGGTGAGCGGAAACGTCCGAAGCTGGTGGGAACGAGGGGTGGAGCGCAAGCCGAACGCGGAGGTCACACAATTACATACAGGCGGACCACGCAATCATACAACACCCGTCCTTAACTGCTGGAATAGCTTAGTGCCGGCTCGAGGGCACTTTTAAATGTGAGTGTACACTTTTTGGATTTTATACAATAAATGTATTTAAACGCATTGCGCAATGATCGTTGTCCATATACTTTGCATGAGGAAAACCAAAGTTCAAGCATAGCCGGTGAGGAGCGAGATTAAGGTGGAGTGGTTATCCCATGAATGAACCAAAGGCGCATTATTATCTGGTGAGTGGCCAATCTAGAAGGTGGTGGAGTGTCACTAAGTCACATATGAAAATAGAAGATACACAGGAGCACGATAAGAATATAATCACCGCAATTAATAGAAGATTTTGTACCTCTTTGCACAAGGACTTTGTGATGTACATCGTACTTGTCAGCTATTTTTATTTTATGTTTTAGTTTATTTTGGTGATTTGTATAGATGATATTGTAAAAGGCATATTTATGGGATATTGTTTCATGATATACAACAATTTTCTTTGACCCAGTAATAGGATAGGAATGTAACACTGTGAGTGGTGTAGATACATGAGTAGCGCATTCACACACATTAATTATCAGGGATGATGGTGCCCACCCCCCACCTTGATTCATTTTTATTATCTAGATTGAGGCATTTCGTTATATTTTCTAAAAGGGGGGAAAAAAAAACTGCTTTGATGAATAAATAATAATCCGAGAGGAAATAAATCCTGCAGTGATATACCGTATATACTCGAGTATAAGTCGTTCCGAGTATAAGTCGAGGCCCTAATTTACCACAAAAAAATGGGAAAAACTTATTGACCCGAGTATAAGATGAGGGTGAGAAATGCACAGCTACTGTAAGTGGAAAAGAGGGTCAACAATGCCCATTTGCAGCCTCACTGTGCCCATTTGCAGCCATAGGTCCCCTGAACTTCATTTGGGGTCTCTGAACCCAAAGGTTCCCGAAATGACATTGCTGCAGATGGACACAGTTGACCGAATTTGGGGCCCTGTATGTCAGGGCTACTTAGTGCTAAGAACCCCAAATTTGGTGTGAAAACCCAGTGGACCTTGCAGCATACAATTTCCAAAGCTGGGGTTTCTAGCACCAAGTGGCCCGGAGATACAGGGCCCCAAAAATCAGTTCAGAAAATGTCAAGCACTTTTCTGCAGCACAGAATGACATTTTCCGAACCGATTTTGGGGCCCCGTATCTCAGGGCCACTTAGTGCTAGGAACTTCAGCTTTGGATATGTTGTGGTACCAGTTCCACTGGGTTTGCATACCAAATTTGGGGTTTCTAGCACCAAGTGGCCCTGAGATACGGGGCCCCAAAGTCGGTTCAGAAAATGTCAAGCACTTTTCTGCAGCAGAGAATGACATTTTCCGAACCGATTTTGGGGCCCCGTATCTCAGGGCCACTTAGTGCTAGGAACTTCAGCTTTGGATATGTTGTGGTACCAGTTCCACTGGGTTTGCATACCAAATTTGGGGTTTCTAGCACCAAGTGGCCCTGAGATACGGGGCCCCAAATTCGGTTCAGAAAATGAAAATTTTTGCTGCAGAAAAGTGCTTGACTCGAGTATAAGTCGAGGGGGGCACTTTCAGCACAAAAAAATGTGCTGAAAAATTCGACTTATACTCGAGTATATACGGTACTCTGTGACTCTGCTGTGTGATATCGGCACAGTTATGAAGGATTTGTATGTGTTGTTCCGTCCCGTCTTGTCCAGCTTCTTAGAAGAGGAAGAAGGTCTTGAGTTTTTTCCTGAAGGCCTGATGGTTTTTCTCCATTCGGATGTTGGTTGGTAGAGCGTTCCATAGCCGAGGTCCTTGGACTGCGAATCTTCCTTCTCCCTTTGATTTGTAGCGGGATTTTCGGAATGAGGAGGAGGTTTTGGTTAGTTGATTGAAGCCTACGATTGGGTGTGTAGTGATTTATTTTCTAGCATAGGTATTGAGCGTTTCCTTGTGTACATTTGTGGGTGAGGCAGAGGGTCTTGAACGTGATCTGATCCTTTACGGTTAGCCAACGTAGGGACCTCAGGGATGGGGCGATGGATTCCCAGGGTTTTTTTCCCGTTATCAGTCTTGCTGCTGTGTTTTGGATGACTTGTAGGCGCGCAAGCTGATATTGGGGTAATCCTATGGAGAGGGAGTTTGCGAAGTCGAGTCGGGAACTGACGATTGTTCCAACTACTGCTGCTTTGTCCTCTTCTGGAATGAAGGTGGTCGTGATTTTATAACTTGTCATAAAAAGTTCCAAACGTAAAATCCAAAGAGGTAAATGCCAAGTCCTCTTCCTCTATGACCCGAGGTGGAAGGCACCCTCCGTCCCCATGTGCAAAAGTCCGCAGAAGACACGCCCACCTCAGAATGGTAAAAAAAGCCTGCTTGCCAACTATAATGGAAAGAAAGGTCAGTAATGCTTTTGGCTATATACAGTGCCTGGAAAAAGTATTCACACCCCTTGAAATTTCCAACATCTTGTCATGTTACAACCAAAAACGTAAATGTATTTTATTGGGATTTTATGTGATAGACCAACACAAAGTGTCACATAATTGTGAAGTGGAAGGAAAATGATAAATGATACAAATAAATATGTGAAAAGTGTGGGGGAGGGGGCATTTGTATTCAGCCCCCTTTACTCTGATACCCCTAACTAAAATCTAGGGGAACCAATTGCCTTCAGAAGTCACCTAATTAGTAAATAGAGTCCACCTGTGTGTAATTTAATCTCAGTATAAATACAGCTGTTCTGTGAAGCCCTCAGAGGTTTGTTAGAGAACCTTAGTGAACAAACAGCATCATGAAGGCCAAGGAACACACCAGACAGGTCAGGGATAAAGTTGTGGAGAAGATTAAAGCAGGGATGATGGGGGGGGGGGGGGCACAGGCTGGATGAGGGGAGATATGATCTCCACGTATAAATACATAAGGGGGGATATGATCTCCATGTATAAATACATAAGGGGGGATATGATCTCCACGTATAAATACATAAGGGGGGATATGATCTCCATGTATAAATACATAAGGGGGGATATGATCTCCATGTATAAATACATAAGGGGGATATGATCTCCATGTATAAATACATAAGGGGGATATGATCTCCATGTATAAATACATAAGGGGGGATATGATCTCCATGTATAAATACATAAGGGGGGGGGGATATGATCACCATGTATAAATATATAAGGGGGGATATGATCTCCATGTATAAATACATAAGGGGGATATAATCTCCATGTATAAATACATAAGGGGGATATGATCTCCATGTATAAATACATAAGGGGGGATATGATCTCCATGTATAAATACATAAGGGGGATATGATCTCCATGTATAAATACATAAGGGGGGATATGATCTCCATGTATAAATACATAAGGGGGGGGGGATATGATCACCATGTATAAATATATAAGGGGGGATATGATCTCCATGTATAAATACATAAGGGGGATATAATCTCCATGTATAAATACATAAGGGGGATATGATCTCCATGTATAAATACATAAGGGGGGATATGATCTCCATGTATAAATACATAAGGGGGGGGGGATATGATCACCATGTATAAATACATAAGGGGGGATATGATCTCCATGTATAAATAAATAAGGGGGGATATGATCTCCATGTATAAATACATAAGGGGGGATATGATCACCATGTATAAATACATAAGGGGGGATATGATCTCCATGTATAAATACATAAGGGGGATATGATCTCCATGTATAAATACATAAGGGGGGATATGATCTCCATGTATAAATACATAAGGGGGGATATGATCTCCATGTATAAATATATAAGGGGGGGATATGATCTCCATGTATAAATACATAAGGGGGGATATGATCTCCATGTATAAATATATAAGGGGGGATATGATCTCCATGTATAAATATATAAGGGGGATATGATCTCCATATATAAATACATAAGGAGGGATATGATCTCCATGTATAAATACATAAGGGGGGATATGATCTCCATGTATAAATACATAAGGGGGATATGATCTCCATGTATAAATACATAAGGAGAGATATGATCTCCATGTATAAATACATAAGGGGGGGATATGATCTCCATGTATAAATATATAAGGGGGGATATGATCTCCATGTATAAATACATAAGGGGGGATATGATCTCCATGTATAAATACATAAGGGGGATATGATCTCCATTTATAAATACATAAGGGGGTTCATATAGTGAACTTGGTGTTGAGTTAATCGCTTGGGATCAGCTGTGGGTATTGGGTCGTGTATATGGAGGTCTTCTATTTGAGTGTGTTTGGTTTTCTTTTCTTTTTCTTTAATTTTTGTTTCTGTTGGATGGACTTGTGTATTTTTTTAAAAGCAGATTACATATGTAACTCTTTGTGAGACGGTCGCTGGCTGGACGAATGAACAGAGAAATGCTCCTGTAATTGAGGAACCTGTTCTGCTGGAAGTATTGCAGCTCTTGCTCTTTGGCATTGCTATTTTGCATGGATGTTGTAGAGAATGTAAATCAGCTGGTCTGTAGGATGACTCTGCTCTCTGTCCATATAGACAGACATTGGTGGGTAAAGGTCTTGTTTGCTGAGCCTACCTGTAAAAGGCATTTCTTTCCACATGCCTTTCCATGATGAATACCTGTGTGATTGAAACATTTTACTAGGCGGCAAACTACTTTTATCCCCAAAAAATGACCTAAGCCCACTATCACTGAGGCTGTTACCTCTTCTCAACAAAAGGGGCCCTTTTGTTTCTCCCAGGTGTCCTCCTCTAAGTCAAAGGCAAGTCCATCCTTTCCTTGGACCCCAAAACCCTCCAAGCCTACCCAAGAACCCTCTTAAAGGAGAAGTATGGCCAAAGCTTTTTTGGCCCTACTATGGATCACAGGAGTGCAGTTCATTCTGCTGTCAGCTGGTTGGTTGACGTCACTCAGCCATTCCAGGTGCTGGATCGATCCCGACTTTACAGTCGTTATCAACCCGGAAGTCTGGACCAGCAGCTGGCTCAGCCTCTCAGCAAACCACTGGAAGACTGAGCCGGCCGCTCCCACCCCCGGCGTAGCCCAGTGCTTCAGTGAACGCCGGAGGGGCAGAGAGCAGGTGACTGATTGTGTTGATGGGGAAATCGAGCGATTTTCTTTCCTGCAAAAAGAAAATTTGTGATAATCTGCATCTGGTGGCAATAGACATGGCAAACCACATCTGGTGGCAGGCGACGTGTCAAATGACAAACCGCATCTGGTGGCAGGCGACGTGTCAAATGACAAACCGCATCTGGTGGCAGGCGACGCGTCAAATGACAAACCGCATCTGGTGGCAGGTGACGTGTCAAATGACAAACCGCATCTGGTGGCAGGTGACGCGTCAAATGACAAACCGCATCTGGTGGCAGGCGACGTGTCAAATGACAAACCGCATCTGGTGGCAGGTGACGTGTCAAATGACAAACCGCATCTGGTGGCAGGTGACGCGTCAAATGACAAACCGCATCTGGTGATAGGCGATGCGTCAAATGACAAACCGCATCTGGTGGCAGGCGACGCGTCAAATGACAAACCGCATCTGGTGGCAGGCGACGCGTCAAATGACAAACCGCATCTGGTGGCAGGCGACGCGTCAAATGACAACCCGCATCTGGTGGCAGGCGACGTGTCAAATGACAACCCGCATCTGGTGGCAGGTGACGCGTCAAATGACAAACCGCATCTGGTGGCAGGCGACGCGTCAAATGACAAACCGCATCTGGTGGCAGGCGACGCGTCAAATGACAAACCGCATCTGGTGGCAGGCGATGCGTCAAATGACAAGCCGCATCTGGTGGCAGGTGATGCGTCAAATGACAAATCGCATCTGGTGGCAGGCGACATGGCAAGTAACAATCCACATCTGATGACAGGCGACGTGGCAAGTAGACACGTGCAATTAGTTTCGTAACAAATCGAAATTCAGCCGAATTTTGCATGTTTAGACAATGGGGTTGATTTACTAAAGGTAAATCCACTTTGCACTACAAGTGCACTGAAAGTCGCTGTAGATCTGAGGGGAAGCTATGAAATGAGGGGAAGCTCTGCTGATTTTATCACCCAATCATGTACAAGCTAAAATGCTGTTTTTTATCTCCCTTGCATGTCCCCCTCGGATCTACAGCAATTTTACTTCCAAGTGAACTTGTAGTGCAAAGTGGATTTGTCTTTAGTAAATAACCCCCCAATATCTCTTCTCCTCGGCTCAAATTCAATACAACACCCTTTTCTCACTCAGTTCTCAGGAATGCACTTTGCCAGTAATCCAACCTCCAGCACAAAATTAATCAGCTGATGCATCCGAATATCCGAATAAAAAAATAACGAATTTCAAGTAATACGAAAGAAATTATAGCGGATATGACGAATGAATTTGACATGATTCGGTAATTCGTTAAAGATCTAATGAAACAAATGGGCAACTCAAAGTAAATCTTACAGTCCAATCAGCTGATTAATTTTGTGCTGGAGGTTGGATTACTGGCAAAGTGCATTCCTAAAAACTGGGTGAGAAGGGTGTTGTATTGTATTTGAGCTGAGGAGAAGAGATATTGTCATTGTGTGTGTTGTATTGTATTTGAGCAGAGGAGAAGAGATATTGTCATTGTGTGTGTTGTATTGTATTTGAGCAGAGGAGAAGAGATATTGTCATTGTGTGTGTGTTGTATTGTATTTGAGCAGAGGAGAAGAGATATTGTCATTGTGTGTGTTGTATTGTATTTGAGCAGAGGAGAAGAGATATTGTCATCGTATGTGTTGTATTGTATTTGAGCAGAGGAGAAGAGATATTGTCATCGTATGTGTTGTATTGTATTTGAGCAGAGGAGAAGAGATATTGTCATTGTGTGTGTTGTATTGTATTTGAGCAGAGGAGAAGAGATATTGTCATTGTGTGTGTTGTATTGCATTTGAGCAGAGGAGAAGAGATATTGTCATTGTGTGTGTTGTATTGTATTTGAGCAGAGGAGAAGAGATATTGTCATCGTATGTGTTGTATTGTATTTGAGCAGAGGAGAAGAGATATTGTCATTGTGGGTATTAATCGATTCAGTAAACAAACGACTTTCCAAACTACGAATCATTATCACAAATATATATACATAAATATGGAATTTCAACTAATGCCAAAGAAATTATAGCGGATATAACGAATTCGACATGATTCGAGATTCAGTATAACAAATATCGACACTCTACAGAAATAACAAATTATCCGAAAACGAATTAACGTAACATAACGAATATAACAGAACGAAATGATGTATTTTACGAATGAAAACGAAACTAAACGAAAATTTTCCGTTGTGCACAAGTCTAATGGCAAGTAACAATCCGCATCTGGTGGCAGGCATAGTGGCAAGTGACAAGCGATGGTGGCAGGTGACACGCTCAGGGCTTCCAATGATTCTGCATTATGGTGAGTTGAACTATTTCATTTTATATTACAATGTAATAATAAATATAATGTGCTTCAATCATCCTGACAGTCATGATGAAGCTATAACACCAGCCATTTCCCTAACAAATTGCCCGTGAAAAGCCGCATAATCCCGCCCCCCCTTCCCGGGCCTTGGCACAATTTTATTCCACAAGGCCGCTCCCCGGTGCCAAAAAGGTTGGGGGCCACTTCTCTAAAGGGACAGGTTTCTGCCCTATTCATTCTGTTACAAAGACCTTTGGCTTCGCACATTCTTGTAAATACCTATACAAGGTGTGGCTCGTGTTTAATCTCCAACTTCCACCTCCTGTGTCTCCTTAGCAACGGAATCTTCTACTTTCGGTTCTTCAAAGACCTTGGTTTGAACTGACCTGTGATATCCAATTGGAGGATCTCTCCAGTAAAGTCAGGCGTGTCTCTAAGTTGGCAGAGATAAAGTGGTCCTCAGACCGAGACCCTCCCTCTTTTTCCGCGGTGGCTTTTCCTTTCACCTCACTGAGGATATTCTTTCCCGTCTGTCCTATTAAGAAGAATGCCAAGGAGATTTCACTCCATTGTCTGGATGTGGTCAGAGCAGTTAGGATTTACCTAGCTATAACATCCTCTTTCTGAAAAAAATGATTTCCTTTTTATCCTCCCTGCAGGTCTTCCACCATAGCCAGGCAGCTCAGACAGCTAATTTCCAGGTCTTATGCCCTCAAGGAATGGGTTTCCCCCTTGCCTATGAAGACCCACTCCACCAGATCTGTCAGTGTTTCTTGGGCCTTTCAGCATCAAGCGAGTCTGCAAAGCCACCACCTGGTCTTCTGTTCGTACCTTCTCAAAGTTTTACTGGGTTGATGTTCAGGCCTCTGTTGATGTGAGCCTTGGCTGTAAGGTGCTTCAAGCTCTCATCTAAGTGTTGGGATCCCTTGGCCCTTGTTTCTTGTGGGCTTGTTTGTCATCTTTGCTATGTTGTTCCCCACCCCTCAGTTTATTGCTTGAGGTCTCATGGTTTATGACTACAAATCTTGTGTCCTGTACTGTACATCAAAAACAATGGGAATTTTGACTTTGCCTGTAATTTCCATATCTTGGGGGACAGTGCTGGACACTGGCCAACCGCCCCTCAGTTCTCTGCTTCTCCTTGTTGCTTGCTACTAAATTGGAATCCCATGGAATGGGTGGAGTAAAATGAGGGTGCACTGGGGGATTTTCCAGCAAAGCTTTTTCTAGTGTTCGATCACCCGAAGGTAACAGCATATAACCCATGCTCTGCCACTACAGCTCCTGCGTCCTGTACTTAAGAATATAGAATTTACAGGCAAGTCCCATTTTTTTTTTTGCATGGAATTGTCTTCCTTTTTATGCTTTTTACTTCAGCGAGTGCTTCAGCTAGTTCAGCTTTTTGGACATACTATGTACGCAGTGGTGGCCGGTGCTCAAAATTTTTGGAGGGATGCAAACAAACTGAAAAATACTGAACCCCCCCCATGAATTGTAGCCTCACTGTGCCCATCAAATGCAGCCTCACTGTGCCCATCAAATGCAGCCTCACTGTGCCCATCATATGCAGCCACCTGTGCCCATCAAATGCAGCCACCTGTGCCCATCAAATGCAACCACCTGTGCCCATCAAATGCAGCCTCACTGTGCCCATCATATGCAGCCTCACTGTGCCCATCAAATGCAGCCACCTGTTCCCATCAATTGCAGCCACCTGTGCCCATCAAATGCAGCCACTGTGAACACCGCCCCCCCCCCCTCCCCACTCGTGGTATTTGCGGCTCTGGCAGCATCCCAGAGGCAGCTCTTTACCCATGTGATCGGCTGTGTCCAATCACAGCCAATTACATGTAAACGCGGAAGTGCCGTTTGTCAGCTCTCCTCACCTCACATTGACAGAGAATGAGCCGATCAGCAGCATCTCCTCACAGAGGGGATCTGTACAGGTAATCGGGGTACTAATCATCAGTGCAGCCCCAGCAGTGATGCCAGTCAGTGCCCATGATGGTTAGTACACAGCCGATCATGACAGTTTATTCGATATTATCTGAGGGAATATCTAAAATATTTCACGTACAATATCAGAACGAACGATTTTTTGTTTCATCAGTACAGTATTTGTCAGAAAAAAAATCAGAAGACCAAGAAAGAATACAATAAAATACAACACAACACGTGACATCACTTCCCAAGTCGTATTCTGTCCTACAAGAATTTTCGTAACCTTAGTAACTTATTGGTTTTCCATGATAATTTCCCTTTGGGATTAATGCGGAGTTAATTTTAACGTCAAATTTTGATTTCGTTTTACTCATCGCGTCTTTTGACTAAAATGCCATTTTAATGTTCGTCGTATTTTAGTTGACTAAAATAGTGTTAATTTAGTAGACAAAATGATTTTCGGCGACGAAATTAACACTGGATTAATAAAGTATTCTGAATGTGAGACGAGTATGCAAAAATAAATTGACGACCATTCGTCCGATATACTTATCGTGTGTTCGAGGCTTAATGCAATCCTGATTGTGGGAAAGAAGTTCTGAGATCAAAAATACAACATCAGAGCTACAGCTTTCCCTAGTTCTGGTCGGTGTCATGGCTGCTCTTTCCTCGTTCTGGTCGGTGTCATGGCTGCACTTTCCTAGTTCTGGTCGGTGTCATGGCTGCTCTTTCCTGGTTCTGGTCGGTGTCATGGCTTCTCTTTCCTGGTTCTGGTAAGTGTCATGGCTGCTCTTTCCTGGTTCTGGTCGGTGTCATGGCTGCCCTTTCCTGGTTCTGGTCGGTGTCATGGCTGCTCTTTCCTGGTTCTGGTCGGTGTCATGGCTGCTCTTTCCTAGTTCTGGTCGGTGTCATGGCTGCTCTTTCCTCGTTCTGGTCGGTGTCATGGCTGTTCTTTCCTGGTTCTGGTCGGTGTCATGGCTGCTCTTTCCTCGTTCTGGTCGGTGTCATGGCTGTTCTTTCCTAGTTCTGGTCGGTGTCATGGCTGCTCTTTTTCTAGTTCTGGTCGGTGTTATGGCTGCTTTTTTTCTGGTTCTGGTTGGTGTCATGGCTGCTCTTTCCTGGTTCTGGTCGGTGTCATGGCTGCTCTTTCCTAGTTCTGGTCGGTGTCATGGCTGCTCTTTCCTGGTTCTGGTCGGTGTCATGGCTGCTCTTTCCTAGTTCTGGTCGGTGTCATGGCTGCTCTTTCCTGGTTCTGGTCGGTGTCATGGCTGCTCTTTCCTAGTTCTGGTCGGTGTCATGGCTGCCCTTTCCGGGTTCTGGTCGGTGTCATGGCTGCTCTTTCCTAGTTCTGGTCGGTGTCATGGCTGCTCTTTCCTGGTTCTGGTCGGTGTCATGGCTGCTCTTTCCTAGTTCTGGTCGGTGTCATGACTGCCCTTTCCGGGTTCTGGTCGGTGTCATGGCTGCTCTTTCCTAGTTCTGGTCGGTGTCATGGCTGCTCTTTCCTGGTTCTGGTTGGTGTCATGGCTGCTCTTTCCTGGTTCTGGTTGGTGTCATGGCTGCTCTTTCCTAGTTCTGGTTGGTGTCATGGCTGCTCTTTCCTAGTTCTGGTTGGTGTCATGGCTGCTCTTTCCTGGTTCTGGTCGGTGTCATGGCTGCCCTTTCCTGGTTCTGGTTGGTGTCATGGCTGCCCTTTCCTGGTTCTGGTCGGTGTCATGGCTGCTCTTTCCTGGTTCTGGTCGGTTTCATGGCTGCTCTTTCCTGGTTCTGGTCGGTGTCATGGCTGCCCTTTCCTGGTTCTGGTCGGTGTCATGGCTGCCCTTTCCTAGTTCTGGTCGGTGTCATGGCTGCACTTTCCTAGTTCTGGTCGGTGTCATGGCTGCCCTTTTCTGGTTCTGGTTGGTGTCATGGCTGCCCTTTCCTGGTTCTGGTCGGTGTCATGGCTGCCCTTTCCTGGTTCTGGTTGGTGTCATGGCTGCCCTTTCCTGGTTCTGGTCGGTGTCATGGCTGCCCTTTCCTAGTTCTGGTCGGTGTCATGGCTGCTCTTTCCTGGTTCTGGTCGGTGTCATGGCTGCTCTTTCCTGGTTCTGGTCGGTTTCATGGCTGCTCTTTCCTGGTTCTGGTCGGTGTCATGGCTGCCCTTTCCTGGTTCTGGTCGGTGTCATGGCTGCCCTTTCCTGGTTCTGGTCGGTGTCATGGCTGCCCTTTCCTGGTTCTGGTCGGTGTCATGGCTGCCCTTTCCTGGTTCTGGTCGGTGTCATGGCTGCACTTTCTTAGTTCTGGTCGGTGTCATGGCTGCCCTTTCCTAGTTCTGGTTGGTGTCATGGCTGCACTTTCTTAGTTCTGGTCGGTGTCATGGCTGCCCTTTCCTAGTTCTGGTCGGTGTCATGGCTGCTCTTTCCTAGTTCTGGTCGGTGTCATGGCTGCTCTTTCCTAGTTCTGGTCGGTGTCATGGCTGCTCTTTCCTCGTTCTGGTCGGTGTCATGGCTGTTCTTTCCTGGTTCTGGTCGGTGTCATGGCTGCCCTTTCCTAGTTCTGGTCGGTGTCATGGCTGCTCTTTCCTAGTTCTGGTCGGTGTCATGGCTGCCCTTTCCTGGTTCTGGTCGGTGTCAAGGCTGCCCTTTCTTGGTTCTGGTCGGTGTTATGGCTGCTCTTTCCTAGTTCTGGTCGGTGTCATGGCTGCCCTTTCCTGGTTCTGGTTGGTGTCATGGCTGCTTTTTCTTAGTTCTGGTCGGTGTCATGGCTGCTCTTTCCTGGTTCTGGTCGGTGTCATGGCTGCCCTTTCCTAATTCTGGTTGGTGTCATGGCTGCCCTTTCCTAATTCTGGTCGGTGTCATGGCTGCCCTTTCCTAATTCTGGTTGGTGTCATGGCTGCCCTTTCCTAGTTTTGGTCAATGTCATGGCTGCTCTTTCTTAGTTCTGGTCGGTGTCATGGCTGCTCTTTCCTGGTTCTGGTCGGTGTCATGGCTGCCCTTTCCTGGTTCTGGTCGGTGTCATGGCTGCTCTTTCCTGGTTCTGGTCGGTGTCATGGCTGCCCTTTCCTGGTTCTGGTTGGTGTCATGGCTGCCCTTTCCTGGTTCTGGTCGGTGTCATGGCTGCACTTTCTTAGTTCTGGTCGGTGTCATGGCTGCCCTTTCCTAGTTCTGGTCGGTGTCATGGCTGCTCTTTCCTAGTTCTGGTCGGCAGGGCTGTCTTAATGAGTGGGCACACCTGGCACTGCCTAGGGGCCCCAGCTGCATGGGGGGCCCCTGCACTTTGCCCAAAGCAGCTGGTCCTTGAGCCCACGCTGCCCCGAAATTGGGGGCCCCATGATGGCACAGAGTAATGGATACATAGAGGAGGCAGGCTGGCAGCGATGCACCATGCAGAACGATACCTATTATTTCACAGCCAGCAGGGTGGGGCGGGGCCGGAGCGCCAGTGCTGCTCTGACCCCGCCCCATGCAGTTTGAATGCTTGGGACTCGGAGGCCGCAGGGTAGGAGCTGGAGGGGAGCTGCTGAGTCGGCCGCACTGAGAGCCCACCTGGGAAGTGGCATTGTGGATGGTAACCAAAAAATGTCCAGCGCTCTGAATGACTCATAAGCAATTGCCAGCAGTCCAATCATAAAGGTTAAGAGATTTAATAATTATGTATGATAAAAACAATATGATAAAAGCAATAAATGAACAGCATATCATCCTTTGTTAAGACACTTAAATGAGAAAATTTTCTAACAGCCAAAGGTCCAATCAGCAGCAGGCAGTAAAAGACTGGAGATCCATCCAAAAAACCTAACCCCAGGCTGGGAAGCAGATGGAAGGGAGTTGGAGGGGAGATGGAAGTTCCAGCCCGCCAAACTCAGGGGATCCACACTGCAAATCAGCATAAGATGGAAAGGCTCACCGACACCGGAGGACGGATCCGTGAATGTGATACAGAGGCAGGCCGCGGATTCACCGGGAGGGACGGTCTCGCAGACGCTCTGTGTCAGGGGATGATGACGTCAGCCCAGCTGGTGGAGGAAGGCGCGGCTTCACACAGGGGAACCGCCGGAACAACAGCTGATAGCGCTGGGCAGCTGCAATGCCGGTCTGTGTCCCCTCTGACTGAAAAGACCTCAGTGAGAGGCGGTGACACTTGGTGAAGCCGTAATGGTGGTGATAGACTTATCCAAAGATGATAAGGTGGACAGGGGGCCACCCGGGGACAGGCTGGGGGCATAGACCAATAAAGCGCAAACGCGCGAAACGCGTCGTCAAGGCAACTACTAACAGAGTTTCCACTCAGCACCATGCCACGGTGAATCCATCCTCCCTTTACCCACCCGTGGGAGCCTCACATGGTCCACACACAGCGTTTTTCCATTCGCCTGCCAATTCCATCTATCTACCTCTGGCTGGCTAGCCCATGTGGTTTATTGGACTTCCTGATTGCCATCAATTTTTCTGAGGTTCATTCCAGCAAGAGGAGACACCAACCGGCAGACTTATTGGTCTATGCCCCCAGCCTGTCCCCGGGTGGCCCCCTGTCCACCTTATCATCTTTGGATAAGTATATCACCACCATTACGGCTTCACCAAGTGTCACCGCCTCTCACTGAGGTCTTTTCAGTCAGAGGGGACACAGACCGGCATTGCAGCTGCCCAGCGCTATCAGCTGTTGTTCCGGCGGTTCCCCTGTGTGAAGCCGCGCCTTCCTCCACCAGCTGGGCTGACGTCATCATCCCCTGACACAGAGCGTCTGCGAGACCGTCCCTCCCGGTGAATCCGCGGCCTGCCTCTGTATCACATTCACGGATCCGTCCTCCGGTGTCGGTGAGCCTTTCCATCTTATGCTGATTTGCAGTGTGGATCCCCTGAGTTTGGCGGGCTGGAACTTCCATCTCCCCTCCAACTCCCTTCCATCTGCTTCCCAGCCTGGGGTTAGGTTTTTTGGATGGATCTCCAGTCTTTTACTGCCTGCTGCTGATTGGACCTTTGGCTGTTAGAAAATTTTCTCATTTAAGTGTCTTAACAAAGGATGATATGCTGTTCATTTATTGCTTTTATCATATTGTTTTTATCATACATAATTATTAAATCTCTTAACCTTTATGATTGGACTGCTGGCAATTGCTTATGAGTCATTCAGAGCGCTGGACATTTTTTGGTTATTGTTTTAAATCTGTATCTATCAGTTACGGTTAGTCCAGCTGCACTAATTTCCCCTTCCCCTTTCCCCCCAATCCCTTTTTTTTCCCCCCCTCCCCTTGTCCAAGTCGTGTCCATCCACCCAGTACATGTTATGTGTCATATGGATGACTGACTATATGATATATGGTTTATATTTATATTTGTATTATTTGACCGTTTTTTACACACCTTGATTGAGGTCCCTGGGTTTACACACATTGGCGCTGGATTAGTATTGTGTTTTTTCCTATTGTGGATGGTGTCATGGTGAGCCCAGCTGTCCAGCACTGTTTGCACCGAAAGGCTTGGAATGCCCGTAGGGATGCTCCCTCCTCCGCCCCTCCTTCTGCCTGCTTGATTGGTATAGGTGAGTCCAGTGCTGGAGGTGGGCACAGAGCCAAAACTTTACATGCACTGTATCTCCACTGGAAAAGGAGGTACTACATGGATGGAATAATGGTGCTGGGGGATATCATGTATGGGGGAAAACCATGCTGAGGGGGGATCTGGGGTGTATAGGGGGTAGCAATGCTTGGAGTAGCTTGGGTGGCTATAGTGCAGAGGTATTGGGGATGTAGAGAGGCCACAGTGTAGGGGGTATCAGGGATGTAGTGGGGTCACAATACAAGGGGTGTCATATGGTATATGGTAACAGTGCTGGGGGAAATATCTAGGGTGTAGAGGGGTGAGAGTGCTGGGGGGATATCTGGGGTGTAGAGGGGTCAGAGTGCTGGGAGGATGTCTGGGGTGTAGAGGGGTCAGAGTGCTGGGGGGGATATCTGGGGTGTAGAGGGGTCAGAGTGCTGGGGGGATATCTGGGGTGTAGAGGGGTCAGAGTGCTGGGGGGATATCTGGGGTGTAGACGGGTCAGAGTGCTGGGGGGATATCTGGGGTGTAGAGGGGTCAGAGTGCTGGGTGGATATCTGGGGTGTAGAGGGGTCAGAGTGCTAGGGGGAAGTCTGGGGTGTAGAGGGGTTAGAGTGCTGGGAGGATGTCTGGGGTGTAAAGGGGTCAGAGTGCTGGGGGGATATCTGGGGTGTAGAGGGGTCAGAGTGCTGGGGGGATGTCTGGGGTGTAGAGGGGTCAGGGTGCTGGGGGGATGTCTGGGGTGTAGAGGGGTCAGGGTGCTGGGGGGTTATCTGGGGTGTAGAGGAGTCAGAGTGCTGGGGGGATATCTGGGGTGTAGAGGGTTCAGAGTGCTGGGGTGTAGAGGGGTCAGAGTGCTGGGGGGGATATCTGGGGTGTAGAGGGGTCAGAGTGCTGGGGGGATATCTGGGGTGTAGAGGGGTCAGAGTGCTGGGGGGATATCTGGGGTGTAGAGGGGTCAGAGTGCTGGGGGGATATCTGGGTGTAGAGGGGTCAGAGTGCTGGGGGGATATCTGGGGTGTAGAGGGGTCAGGGTGCTGGGGGGATATCTGGGGTGTAGAGGAGTCAGAGTGCTGGGGGGATATCTGGGATGTAGAGGGGTCAGAGTGCTGGGGGGATATTTGGGGTGTAGAGGGATCAGAGTGCTGGGGGGATATCTGGGGTGTAGAGGGGTCAGAGTGCTGGGGGATATCTGGGGTGTAGAGGGGTCAGAGTGCTGGGGAGATATCTGGGGTGTAGAGGGTTCAGAGTGCTGGGGGGATATCTGGGGTGTAGAGGGTTCAGAGTGCTGGGGGGATATCTGGGGTGTAGAGGGGTCAGAGTGCTGGGGGGATATCTGGGGTGTAGAGGGGTCAGAGTGCTGGGGGGATATCTGGGGTGTAGAGGGTTCAGAGTGCTGGGGGATATCTGGGGTGTAGAGGGGTCAGAGTGCTGGGGGGATATCTGGGGTGTAGAGGGTTCAGAGTGCTGGGGGATATCTGGGATGTAGAGGGGTCAGAGTGCTGGGGGGATATTTGGGGTGTAGAGGGATCAGAGTGCTGGGGGGATATCTGGGGTGTAGAGGGGTCAGAGTGCTGGGGGGATATCTGGGGTGTAGAGGGGTCAGAGTGCTGGGGAGATATCTGGGGTGTAGAGGGTTCAGAGTGCTGGGGGGATATCTGGGGTGTAGAGGGTTCAGAGTGCTGGGGGGATATCTGGGGTGTAGAGGGGTCAGAGTGCTGGGGGGATATCTGGGGTGTAGAGGGGTCAGAGTGCTGGGGGGATATCTGGGGGTGTAGAGGGTTCAGAGTGCTGGGGGATATCTGGGGTGTAGAGGGGTCAGAGTGCTGGGGGGATATCTGGGGTGTAGAGGGGTCAGAGTGCTGGGGGGATATCTGGGGTGTAGAGGGGTCAGGGTGCTGGGGGGATATCTGGGGTGTAGAGGAGTCAGAGTGCTGGGGGGATATCTGGGATGTAGAGGGGTCAGAGTGCTGGGGGGATATCTGGGGTGTAGAGGGTTCAGAGTGCTGGGGGGATATCTGGGATGTAGAGGGGTCAGAGTGCTGGGGGGATATTTGGGGTGTAGAGGGATCAGAGTGCTGGGGGGATATCTGGGGTGTAGAGGGGTCAGAGTGCTGGGGGGATATCTGGGGTGTAGAGGGGTCAGAGTGCTGGGGAGATATCTGGGGTGTAGAGGGTTCAGAGTGCTGGGGGGATATCTGGGGTGTAGAGGGTTCAGAGTGCTGGGGGGATATCTGGGGTGTAGAGGGTTCAGAGTGCTGGGGGGATATCTGGAGTGTAGAGGGGTCAGGGTGCTGGGAGGATATCTGGGGTGTAGAGGGGTCAGAGTGCAGGGGGGATATCTGGGGTGTAGAGGGATCAGAGTGCTGGGGGGATATCTGGGGTGTAGAGGGGTCAGAGTGCTGGGGGGGATATCTGGGGTGTAGAGGGGTCAGAGTGCTGGGGGGATATCTGGGGTGTAGAGGGGTCAGAGTGCTGGGGGGATATCTGGGGTGTAGAGGGGTCAGAGTGCTGGGGGGATATCTGGGGTGTAGAGGGGTCAGAGTGCTGGGGGGATATCTGGGGTGTAGAGGGTTCAGAGTGCTGGGGGATATCTGGGGTGTAGAGGGGTCAGAGTGCTGGGGGGATATCTGGGGTGTAGAGGGGTCAGAGTGCTGGGGGGATATCTGGGGTGTAGAGGGTTCATAGTGCTGGGGTGTAGAGGGGTCAGAGTGCTGGGGGGATATCTGGGGTGTAGAGGGGTCAGAGTGCTGGGGGGATATCTGGGGTGTAGACGGGTCAGAGTGCTGGAGGGATATCTGGGGTGTAGAGGGGTCAGAGTGCTGGGGGGATATCTGGGGTGTAGCGGGGTCAGAGTGCTGAGGGGATATCTGGGGTGTAGAGGGGTCAGAGTGCTGAGGGGATATCTGGGGTGTAGAGGGGTCAGAGTGCTGAGGGGATATCTGGGGTGTAGAGGGGTCAGAGTGCTGGGGGGATATCTGGGGTGTAGAGGGGTCAGAGTGCTGGGGGGATATCTGGGGTGTAGAGGGGTCAGAGTGCTGGGGGGATATCTGGGGTGTAGAGGGGTCAGAGTGCTGGGGGGATGTCTGGGATGTAGAGGGGTCAGAGTGCTGCTCTTTCCTAGTTCTGGTCGGTGTCATGGCTGCCCTTTCCTAGTTCTGGTCGGTGTCATGGCTGCTCTTTCCTGGTTCTGGTCGGTGTCATGGCTGCCCTTTCCTAGTTCTGGTCGGTGTCATGGCTGCCCTTTCCTAGTTCTGGTCGGTGTCATGGCTGCTCTTTCCTGGTTCTGGTCGGTGTCATGGCTGCTCTTTCCTAGTTCTGGTCGGTGTCATGGCTGCTCTTTCCTGGTTCTGGTCGGTGTCATGGCTGCTCTTTCCTAGTTCTGGTCGGTGTCATGGCTGCTCTTTCCTAGTTCTGGTCGGTGTCATGGCTGCCCTTTCCTGGTTCTGGTCGGTGTCATGGCTGCTCTTTCCTAGTTTTGGTCGGTGTCAAGGCTGCCCTTTCCTGGTTCTGGTCGGTGTCATGGCTGCTCTTTCCTGGTTCTGGTCGGTGTCATGGCTGCTCTTTCCTGGTTCTGGTCGGTGTCATGGCTGCTCTTTCCTAGTTCTGGTCGGTGTCATGGCTGCCCTTTCCTGGTTCTGGTCGGTGTTATGGCTGCTCTTTCCTAGTTCTGGTCGGTGTCATGGCTGCCCTTTCCTAGTTCTGGTCGGTGTCATGGCTGCTCTTTCCTGGTTCTGGTCGGTGTCATGGCTGCCCTTTCCTAGTTCTGGTCGGTGTCATGGCTGCTCTTTCCTGGTTCTGGTCGGTGTCATGGCTGCTCTTTCCTAGTTCTGGTCGGTGTCATGGCTGCTCTTTCCTGGTTCTGGTCGGTGTCATGGCTGCTCTTTCCTAGTTCTGGTCGGTGTCATGGCTGCTCTTTCCTAGTTCTGGTCGGTGTCATGGCTGCCCTTTCCTGGTTCTGGTCGGTGTCATGGCTGCTCTTTCCTAGTTTTGGTCGGTGTCAAGGCTGCCCTTTCCTGGTTCTGGTCGGTGTCATGGCTGCTCTTTCCTGGTTCTGGTCGGTGTCATGGCTGCTCTTTCCTGGTTCTGGTCGGTGTCATGGCTGCACTTTCCTAGTTCTGGTCGGTGTCATGGCTGCTCTTTCCTAGTTCTGGTCGGTGTCATGGCTGCTCTTTCCTGGTTCTGGTCGGTGTCATGGCTGCTCTTTCCTGGTTCTGGTCGGTGTCATGGCTGCTCTTTCCTGGTTCTGGTCGGTGTCATGGCTGCTCTTTCCTGGTTCTGGTCGGTGTCATGGCTGCTCTTTCCTGGTTCTGGTCGGTGTCATGGCTGCACTTTCTTAGTTCTGGTCGGTGTCATGGCTGCCCTTTCCTGGTTCTGGTCGGTGTCATGGCTGCTCTTTCCTGGTTCTGGTCGGTGTCATGGCTGCTCTTTCCTGGTTCTGGTCGGTGTCATGGCTGCTCTTTCCTGGTTCTGGTCGGTGTCATGGCTGCACTTTCCTAGTTCTGGTCGGTGTCATGGCTGCTCTTTCCTAGTTCTGGTCGGTGTCATGGCTGCACTTTCCTAGTTCTGGTCGGTGTCATGGCTGCACTTTCCTAGTTCTGGTCGGTGTCATGGCTGCCCTTTTCTGGTTCTGGTCGGTGTTATGGCTGCTTTTTTTCTGGTTCTGGTTGGTGTCATGGCTGCTCTTTCCTGGTTCTGGTCGGTGTCATGGCTGCACTTTCCTGGTTCTGGTCGGTGTCATGGCTGCTCTTTCCTGGTTCTGGTCGGTGTCATGGCTGCCCTTTTCTGGTTCTGGTCGGTGTCATGGCTGCTCTTTCCTGGTTCTGGTCGGTGTCATGGCTGCCCTTTCCTGGTTCTGGTCGGTGTTATGGCTGCACTTTCCTGGTTCTGGTCGGTGTCATGGCTGCTCTTTCCTGGTTCTGGTCGGTGTCATGGCTGCTCTTTCCTAGTTCTGGTCGGTGTCATGGCTGCTCTTTCCTGGTTCTGGTCGGTGTCATGGCTGCTCTTTCCTAGTTCTGGTCGGTGTCATGGCTGCTCTTTCCTGGTTCTGGTCGGTGTCATGGCTGCTCTTTCCTAGTTCTGGTCGGTGTCATGGCTGCCCTTTCCTGGTTCTGGTCGGTGTCATGGCTGCCCTTTCCTAGTTCTGGTCGGTGTCATGGCTGCACTTTCCTGGTTCTGGTCGGTGTCATGGCTGCTCTTTCCTGGTTCTGGTCAGTGTCATGGCTGCCCTTTCCTGGTTCTGGTCGGTGTCATGGCTGCTCTTTCCTGGTTCTGGTCGGTGTCATGGCTGCTCTTTCCTAGTTCTGGTCGGTGTCATGGCTGCTCTTTCCTGGTTCTGGTCGGTGTCATGGCTGCTCTTTTTCTAGTTCTGGTCGGTGTTATGGCTGCTTTTTTTCTGGTTCTGGTTGGTGTCATGGCTGCTCTTTCCTGGTTCTGGTCGGTGTCATGGCTGCTCTTTCCTAGTTCTGGTCGGTGTCATGGCTGCTCTTTCCTGGTTCTGGTCGGTGTCATGGCTGCTCTTTCCTGGTTCTGGTCGGTGTCATGGCTGCTCTTTCCTAGTTCTGGTCGGTGTCATGGCTGCTCTTTCCTAGTTCTAGTCGGTGTCATGGCTGCTCTTTCCTAGTTCTGGTCGGTGTCATGGCTGCCCTTTCCGGGTTCTGGTCGGTGTCATGGCTGCTCTTTCCTAGTTCTGGTCGGTGTCATGGCTGCTCTATCCTGGTTCTGGTCGGTGTCATGGCTGCTCTATCCTGGTTCTGGTCGGTGTCATGGCTGCACTTTCCTAGTTCTGGTCGGTGTCATGGCTGCTTTTTTTCTGGTTCTGGTTGGTGTCATGGCTGCTCTATCCTGGTTCTGGGCGGTGTCATGGCTGCTCTTTCCTAGTTCTGGTCGGTGTCATGGCTGCTCTATCCTGGTTCTGGGCGGTGTCATGGCTGCTCTTTCCTAGTTCTGGTCGGTGTCATGGCTGCTCTTTCCTGGTTCTGGTCGGTGTCATGGCTGCTCTTTCCTAGTTCTGGTCGGTGTCATGGCTGAATTTTCCTGGTTCTGGTCGGTGTCATGGCTGCACTTTCCTAGTTCTGGTCGGTGTCATGGCTGCTCTTTCCTAGTTCTGGTTGGTGTCATGGCTGCTCTTTCCTAGTTCTGGTTGGTGTCATGGCTGCTCTTTCCTAGTTCTGGTCGGTGTCATGGCTGCCCTTTCCTGGTTCTGGTCGGTGTCATGGCTGCACTTTCCTGGTTCTGGTCGGTGTCATGGCTGCACTTTCCTAGTTCTGGTCGGTGTCATGGCTGCCCTTTTCTGGTTCTGGTTGGTGTCATGGCTGCCCTTTCCTGGTTCTGGTCGGTGTCATGGCTGCCCTTTCCTGGTTCTGGTCGGTGTCATGGCTGCCCTTTCCTGGTTCTGGTTGGTGTCATGGCTGCCCTTTCCTGGTTCTGGTCGGTGTCATGGCTGCTCTTTCCTAGTTCTGGTCAATGTCATGGCTGCACTTTCCTGGTTCTGGTCGGTGTCATGGCTGCACTTTCCTAGTTCTGGTTGGTGTCATGGCTGCTCTTTCCTGGTTCTGGTCGGTTTCATGGCTGCTCTTTCCTGGTTCTGGTCGGTGTCATGGCTGCCCTTTCCTAGTTCTGGTCGGTGTCATGGCTGCCCTTTCCTGGTTCTGGTCGGTGTCATGGCTGCCCTTTTCTGGTTCTGGTTGGTGTCATGGCTTCCCTTTCCTGGTTCTGGTCGGTGTCATGGCTGCCCTTTCCTGGTTCTGGTCGGTGTCATGGCTGCCCTTTCCTGGTTCTGGTCGGTGTCATGGCTGCACTTTCTTAGTTCTGGTCGGTGTCATGGCTGCCCTTTCCTAGTTCTGGTCGGTGTCATGGCTGCCCTTTCCTGGTTCTGGTCGGTGTTATGGCTGCTCTTTCCTGGTTCTGGTCGGTGTCATGGCTGCTCTTTCCTAGTTCTGGTCGGCAGGGCTGTCTTAATGAGTGGGCACACCTGGCACTGCATGGGGGGCCCCTGCACTTTGCCCAAAGCAGCTGGTCCTTGAGCCCACGCTGCCCCGAAATTGGGGGCCCCATGATGGCACTGAGAGTAATGGATACATAGAGGAGGCAGGCTGGCAGCGATGCACCATGCAGAACGCTACCTATTATTTCACAGCCAGCAGGGTGGGGCGGGGCCAGAGCGCCAGTGCTGCTCTGACCCCGCCCCATGCAGTTTGAATGCTCGGGACTCGGAGGCCGCAGGGTTGGAGCTGGAGTGGAGCTGCTGAGTGGGCCGCACTGAGAGCCCACCTGGGAAGTGGCATTGTGGATGGTGTCATGGTGAGCCCAGCTGTCCAGCACTGTTTGCACCGAAAGGCTTGGAATGCCCGTAGGGATGCTCCCTCCTCCGCCCCTCCTTCTGCCTGCTTGATTGGTATAGGTGAGTCCAGTGCTGGAGGTGGGCACAGAGCCAAAACTTTACATGCACTGTATCTCCACTGGAAAAGGGGGTACTACATGGATGGAATAATGGTGCTGGGGGATATCATGTATGGGGGAAAACCATGCTGAGGGGGGATCTGGGGTGTATAGGGGGTAGCAATGCTTGGAGTAGCTTGGGTGGCTACAGTGCAGAGGTATTGGGGATGTAGAGAGGCCACAGTGTAGGGGGTATCAGGGATGTAGTGGGGTCACAATACAAGGGGTATCTTATGGAATATGGTAACAGTGCTGGGGGAAATATCTAGGGTGTAGAGGAGTCAGAGTGCTGGGGGGGATATCTGGGGTGTAGAGGGGTCAGAGTGCTGGGGAGATACCTGAGGTGTAGAGGGTTCAGAGTGCTGGGGGGATATCTGGGCTGTAGAGGGGTCAGAGTGCTGGGGGGATATCTGGGGTGTAGAGGGGTCAGAGTACTGGGGGGATATCTGGGGTGTAGAGGGGTCAGAGTGCTGGGGGGGATATCTGGGGTGTAGAGGGGTCAGAGTGCTGGGGGGATATCTAGGGTGTAGAGGGGTCATAGTGCTGGGGAGATACCTGAGGTGTAGAGGGTTCAGAGTGCTGGGGGGATATCTGGGCTGTAGAGGGGTCAGAGTGCTGGGGGGATATCTGGGGTGTAGAGGGGTCAGAGTGCTGGGGGGATATCTGGGGTGTAGAGGGGTCAGAGTGCTGGGGTGTAGAGGGGTCAGAGTGCTGGGGGGATATCTGGGGTGTAGAGGGGTCAGAGTGCTGGGGGATATCTGGGGTGTAGAGGGGTCAGAGTACTGGGGGGATATCTGGGGTGTAGAGGGGTCAGAGTACTGGGGGGGATATCTGGAGTGTAGAGGGGTCAGAGTGCTGGGAGGATGTCTGGGGTGTAGAGGGGTCAGGGTGCTGGGGGGGTTATCTGGGGTGTAGAGGAGTCAGAGTGCTGGGGGGGTTATCTGGGGTGTAGAGGGGTCAGAGTGCTGGGGGGGATATCTGGAGTGTAGAGGGGTCAGAGTGCTGGGGGGATATCTGGGATGTAGAGGGGTCAGAGTGCTGGGGGGATATCTGGAGTGTAGAGGGGTCAGAGTGCTGGGGGGATATCTGGGGTGTAGAGGGGTCAGAGTGCTGGGGGGATATCTGGGGTGTAGAGGGGTCAGAGTGCTGGGGGGATATCTGGGGTGTAGAGGGGTCAGAGTGCTGGGGGGATATCTAGGGTGTAGAGGGGTCAGAGTGCTGGGGGGGTTATCTGGGGTGTAGAGAGGTCAGAGTGCTGGGGGGGATATCTGGAGTGTAGAGGGGTCAGAGTGCTGGGGGGGTTATCTGGGGTGTAGAGAGGTCAGAGTGCTGGGGGGGATATCTGGAGTGTAGAGGGGTCAGAGTGCTGGGGGGATATCTGGGGTGTAGAGGGGTCAGAGTGCTGGGGGGGTTATCTGGGGTGTAGAGAGGTCAGAGTGCTGGGGGGGATATCTGGAGTGTAGAGGGGTCAGAGTGCTGGGGGGATATCTGGGGTGTAGAGGGGTCAGAGTGCTGGGGGGATATCTGGGGTGTAGAGGGGTCAGAGTGCTGGGGGGATATCTGGGGTGTAGAGGGGTCAGAGTGCTGGGGGGATATCTAGGGTGTAGAGGGGTCAGAGTGCTGGGGGGATATCTGGGGTGTAGAGGGGTCAGAGTGCTGGGGGGCATCATTATAGCAGATATATTATATGCACAGGACAGTTTTGTTACTTTATGTATGTAGTATTTTGTTTCTTTGCTGTACAGAATGATTGTTCATGTAGTTAATGTGGAGCTCCACTTATCTGCCTCCTACTTGATGTGCTGTCTCCATTGTAGGGGCCCCAGAGCATTACTTTGCCCAGGGGCCAATGATGCTATTAAGACGGCCCTGCTGATCATTGTCATTGCCGCCCTTTCCTACGTTCTAGTCGGTGTCATGGCTGCACTCTCCTACGTGGAGTATGTTGCTCCCCCTCCCTCTATTGATTTTCTGGGCGGCTCCACCTCCGACAAGGAAACGAAACTGTTCAGCAGTATATACGCAGAGCATACTCTCGTAGAGTGCAGAGCATAGTCTCGTAGAGTGCAGAGCATAGTCTCGTAGAGTGCAGAGCGTACTCTCGTAGAGTGCAGAGCGTACTCTCGTAGAGTGCAGAGTGACATAAAGCACTACAGAAGAACACCATCTTCTCTCCGACGTCCACATTTGCCCTCACCATGGCTCAGTCTTTGGATGAGATGGTAGAAGAGCTGACCTGCTCCATCTGTCTGAGTCTCTTCTCCACCCCGGTCACCATACCCTGTGGCCACAACTTCTGCTCCCAGTGCCTGGAGCTCTGCTGGAAGGAATCTTCTTATACCTGTCCCCAGTGCAGGTACCCCTTCCCCAGCAAGCCTGAGTTGAAGAAGAACACTCTGCTAAGTAACCTGGTGAGCATGGCACAGGCTGCCCAGGGGGAAGTGGAAACCATTGACCAGGAACTGCAGGAGATGAAAATGGATGAAGAGCCTGAAGAAGAAGAGGAGGAGGAGAGGGTCAGGGAGGAAGGTGTGCTGTGTGACAGCTGTATGAAGAACCCCGCTGCTAAAACCTGCCTCACCTGCATGGCTTCCTTCTGCCAGAACCATCTCCTGCCCCACCTGGAGAGCCCAGCCTTCAGTGACCACCAGCTCAGCCAGCCCCTTGGGGACCTGCAGCAGAGGAAATGTCCAGAGCACAATAAGTTAATGGACCACTACTGCTGGGATCACAGCAAGTGCATCTGCTGCTTTTGTGCCCTAAACCACAAAAAGTGCCAGATCTACACCCTGGAGGAGGGCAAGAAGAAGAAGGAGGTGAGACTATCTCTGTATGTCATGTTGTGTATGTCATGTACGGTGCCAGGTGTACACCCTGGAGGAGGGCAAGTAGAGGGTAGATATGACCCTATCCCTGTAGGTCATGTTGTGTATGTCATGTACGGTGCCAGGTGTACACCCTGGAGCAGGCCCGGACTGGGACAAATAATAGGCCCGGCCATTTTAGACTGAGCAGCCCATGGTATATTTACTGGGAGGCACGGAGAGAGCATGGGGGGGTGGAAAACACGGGGGGAGTGTGGAGAGCACTAGGAGGGCTGGAGAGCACTAGGGGGGCCAGAGAGCACAGGGGGTGAAGAGCACGGGGGTGGAGAGCACTAGGGGGGCCAGAGAGCACAGGAGGCGAAGAGCACAGGGGGCGGAGAGCACAGAGGGGCTGGAGAGCACTGGGTGGGTCAGAGAGCATTGGGGGGGGGGCGGGGACCACAGGGGGCTGGAGAGCACAGGGGGGCAGAGAGCACAGAGAGGCTGGAATGCATAGGGGGCTGAAGAGCACTGGGGGGGGCCTGAGAGCACTGGGAGGGGCTGAAGAGCACTGGGGTGGCTGGAGAGCACTGGGAGGGGTGGCTGGAGAGCACTGGGGGGGCGGAGAGCACAGGAGGCTGGAGAGCACTGGGGGGGGCGGAGAGCACAGGGGGTCCTGACAGCACTGGGAGGGACTGGAGAGCATGGGGAGGACTGGTAAGCATGGAGGGCTAGAGAGAACTGGGGGGGCGATGAGCACTTGGGAGGGCTGGAGAGCACTGGGGGGCTGGGGATCATGGGGGGCAATGAGCACGGAGGGCTGGAGAGCACTGGGGGGGGCTGGAGAGCATGGGGGGTGATGAGCACTGGGGGGGCTGGAGAGCATGGGGGTGAGCACTGGGGGGGCTGGAGAGCATGGGGGATGAGCACTGGGGGGGCGATGAGCACTGGGGGGGCTGGAGAGCATGGGGGGTGATGAGCACTGGGGCATAGTGGCCAACATTGCAAAAAAATATGTGGGACACTTTTTTGGCTGTAGGTGGAGCCGTATAATAATTAGGGGGCAGGGCATGCAATTGTAGGTGTGACATAGCAATAAAAAATAAAACTGTGGCACCTAAAGCGCACCGCAGCAAAAAACGGGCGTGGTTTACGTGAATAGTGGGTGTGGCTTAAATGGGCATGGCTCGAAGGGGGTGTGGTTAGAGTCTGAGATGAATAAGGGATGGAGAGGGAAAGGGGGAGAGAGGAATGAAGGGACAGCAGCCCCATATCCTACACAACAATAAAAATATGTGTATTCTAGAAAGTTTAACAATCAGCAGATAAAGATACTCCAAACACCTGGTGTTAGCGCTTCAATCATCCCGGCACCATGATTGTTATGGTGTCAGGATGATTGAAGCGCATTATTTCTATTATTACATTGTAATATAAAATGAAATCATTCAACTCGCCATAATGCTGAATCAGTGGGATCCCTGAGCGTGTCACTAGCCATGTCGCCTGCCTCCAGCAGAGTCCATCCTTGCATCAGGTGCCACCAGCAGAGTCCTTCCTTGCATCAGGTGCCCCCAGCAGAGTCCTTCCTTGCATCAGGGGTCCCCAGCAGAGTCCGTCCTTGCATCAGGTGCCACCAGCAGAGTCCGTCCTTGCATCAGGTGTCCCCAGCAGAGTCCGTCCTTGCATCAGGTGTCCCCAGCAGAGTCCGTCCTTGCATCAGGTGTCCCCAGCAGAGTCCGTCCTTGCATCAGGTGTCCCCAGCAGAGTCCGTCCTTGCATCAGGTGTCCCCAGCAGAGTCCGTCCTCGCATCAGGTGCCCCCAGCAGAGTCTGTCCTCGTATCAGGTGCCCCCAGCAGAATCTGTCCTCATATCAGGTACCCCCAGCAGAGTCCGTCCTTGCATCAGGTGCCCCCAGCAGAGTCCGTCCTTGCATCAGGTGCCCCCAGCAGAGTCCGTCCTTGCATCAGGTGCCCCCAGCAGAGTCCGTCCTTGCATCAGGTGCCCCCAGCAGAGTCAGTATAGACCCCCTCAGTGCAGACCCCCCTCAGTGCAGACCCCTCCACATCAGTGCAGGCCCCCTCAGTGCAGACCCCCCCCTCAGTGCAGACGCCCTCAGCAGACCCCCCTCCATCAGTGCAGACCCCCCTCCATCAATGCAGACCCCCTCAGTGCAGACCCCCCTCCATCAGTGCAGACGCCCTCAGCAGACTCTATCAATGCAGACCCCCCTCCATCAGTGCAGACCCCATCAGTGCAGACCCCCCTCCATCAGGGCAGACCCCCTCAGTGCAGACCGTCCCCTCCCATAACGCCCCCAGGCCCCAGCACATGTCCATTACAGCATGAGCGGCCTCCGGCGCGTGCCATGTGTTCAGTGGAGAGGGGAGGGGCCGATCCATGCGAGAGGAGAAGCCGATTCATTGGCTGCACGGATCGAGCCCCCTTCCTCTCTCCACTGAACACAAGGGGGAGGGATCTAGTGGGGGCGGCACTGGCGGCCATTTTGCTGAAGCCAGCTGCCAAAAAAAAATGTAAAATGCAAACATTCCTGATTTCCCTGGGCAAATCCCGATTCGGGACAGCCTCTGATCGGGACAAGGGTCCCAAAATCTGGATTGTCCCAGGAAAATCAGGACTGTTGGCAACTATGCTGGGGGGCTAAGAGCACTGTGGGGGGGGGAGAGTACAGGGGGGGCTAAGACCACTGTGGGGGGGGGGGGAGAGTACAGGGGGGCTGATTTGCACTGGGAGGGGCTGGAGAACTCTGGTGGGGCAGGAGTGTACAGGGGCTGGAAAGCACTGGGGGGAGAGTACAGGGGAGCTGATTTGCACTGGGAGGGGCTGGAGAGCTCTGGTGGGGCAGGAGTGTACAGGGGCTGGAAAGCACTGGGGGGAGTTGGTGATCACTGGGGGGGCACCTGAGACTCAGAGCATGGTGGGAGCTTGAGAGCACTAGGGAGCAGTAGAAAAAAAGCTGGATGGGAGAAGCAGCTGCATACACAGTAGAAGAATCCATGTCTTTATTTTTCTCCTACAGCCTCTGAATGCCCATGGGAGGGAGAGAATGAGAAGCAGGGCATTCAGAGGCTGTAGGAGAAAAATAAAGACATATGGATTCTTCTATTGTGTATGCAGCTGCTCCTCATATCCAGGCACACGCATGGGGAGCCGCACTCACTTTCCTACTGTCCGGCGGCCGCGTCTCACGTAGATCCCCTCCTTCTTCATGGTCACAGGTAACGTAACCTGTAGTCTCCGCCGAACTGTAATGGCGGCTGGCCGGCCGGCCAGCCAGCCAGCCGTTGAGAGGCCAGGTGAGCGGCGGGGGGCTCAAGGAGCAGCTCAGCTGCTTTGGCCCCACAAGCACATGTGGCCCGGCGGCCCCTGGCCCACCGGGCAAGTACTCGGTGTGCCCTATGGCCAGTCCGTGCCTGCCCTGGAGGAGGGCAAGTAGAGGGAAGATATGAGCCTATCCCTCTATGTCACATATGGTGCCAGGTGTACACCCTGGAGGAGGGCAAGTAGAGGAAATTGATGAGCTGATCAGCTTCCAGGTTTTATTGTCAAAGCTTAACTGAACAAGGTGAAGTTAGAAGCTGATTGGCTACCATGCATAGCTGCACCAGATTCTGAGTGCTCCAGTTTTAGTAAGTCACCGCCCATTATGTCAGATACAGTGCCTTGAAAAAGTATTCACACCCCTTGAAATTTCCTACATGTTGTCATGTTACAACCAAAAACGTAAAACGTAAATGTATTTTATTGGTATTTTATGTGATAGACCAACACAAAGTGGCACATAATTGTGAAGTGGAAGGAAAATGATAAATTATACAATTAAATATGTGAAAAGTGTGGGGGGCACTTGTATTCACCCCCCTTTACTCTGATACCCCTAACTAAAATCTAGTTGAACCAATTGCCTTCAGAAGTCACCTAATTAGTAAATAGAGTCCACCTGTGTGTATTAATCTCAGTATAAATACAGCTGTTCTGTGAAGCCCTCAGAGGTTTGCTAGGGAAACTTTGTGAACAAACAGCATCATGAAGGCCAAGGAACACACCAGACAGGTCAGGGATAAAGTTGTGGAGAAGTATAAAGCAGGGTTAGGTTATAAAAAAAACATCCCAAGCTTTGAACATCTCACGGAACTCTGTTCAATCCATCATCGGAAAATGGAAAGAGTATGGCACAACTGTAAACCTACCAAGACATGGCCGTCCACCTAAACTGACCGGCCGGGCAAGGAGAGCATTGATCAGAGAAGAGCCAAGAGGTCCATGGTAACTCTGGAGGAGCTGCAGAGATCCACAGCTCAGGTGGGAGAATCTGTCCACAGGACAACTATTAGTCGTGTTCTCCAGAAAATCTGCCCTTTATGGAAGAGTGGCAAGAAGAAAGCCATAAGAAGGGATAGGATAGACAGTTTCTGGTGGTAGGGGACTCTATTCTTAGAAGGACAGAGAGGGCAATCTGTGACAAAGATCTGAGGCGCCGAACTGTATGCTGTCTACCGAGCACTCGGTTTCGGCACATCACGGATCTGGTGGACAGATTTCTGGAGGGTGCAAGGAGAGCATTCATCAGAGAAGAGCCAAGAGGTCCATGGTAACTCTGGAGGAGCTGCAGAGATCCACAGCTCAGGTGGGAGAATCTGTCCACAGGACAACTATTAGTCGTGTTCTCCACAAATCTGCCCTTTATGGAAGAGTGACAAGAAGAAAGACATTGGTGAAAGAAAGTCATAAGAAGTCCTGTTTGTAGTTTGTGAGAAGCCATGTGGAGGACACAGCAAACATGTGGAAGAAGGTGATCTGGTCACATGAGACCAAAATGTACCTTTTTGGCCTAAAAGCAAAACGCTATGTGTGGGGAAAACTAACACGGCACATCTCCCTGAAAACACCATCCCCACCGTGAAACATGGTGGTGGCAGCATCATGTGGTGGGGATGGTTTTCTTCAGCAGGGACAGGGAAGCTGGTCAGAGTTGATGGGAAGATGGATGAAGACAAATACAGGACAATCTTGGAAGAAAACCTGTAATGCCGCGTACACACGGTCGGACTTTCCGGCATACTTGGTCCGGCAGACCAGAGTCCGCTGAACAATCCGCCCGTGTGTAGGCTCCGGCGGACTTTTCCAGCTGACTTTTTCCCAAAAGCCCGCCGGACCTAGATTTGAAACGTGTTAAATCTTTCCGTCGGACTCAGTTTCTATAACACGAGCAAGGGGGATTATTGAAGGGGAGGGTGGGACTTTATATGAAGCATGTACCAGCAAGCAAGTAGTAAGATGAACATAGAGGAATTTATTAACATAATACCGGAGCATACACGTTACAATCGCAAAATGCATACAAGGTAAAACAGATACATACATAAAGACGTATAATATAACATTCATGATAATATTGTTCATACAATTAATGGAAAGATAAACAGGATAAAAGGTTAGGTAATGGTGACTCAAGATACCACCTAGAATAAATTCCCTAGTACATCATAACCAAGGTAGGGTGAAATAAAGTTAAGAACCAGTCATGTCTGCTGGACCTAAGGCCTCGCTGGACCTGTGGGGGGGGTTTATGAATGAAGTTGAACACGGCAAATAGTGGCTCAACGCGTTTCGTGGCTTCCTTGCCACTCGTCAGGAGCGAGCCTGTGTATTATCTGAAAATATATTAGGATAATTACATAAAGCAATAGGACAAGGGACAATAGTAATGGGGGAGCGTGATAAACGAGCCCCCCAAGCTGATGTATGGATATACTCACTGAGAGACTGTGTAGTGACGGTGTAGCGGTGGGACCCCGTAAGCCATCCAGGTTGCCCCCAACGGGAGCCGAGGTGGGGAGCCCCACGGAGACGGCAGCGAACGCCAACCAGGGCAAGCATAGGAACCGAGGGATGTCTAGAGAAAGGTGAATAAGGGTGAGGGTATGCTGGGATGTAAAGAAAGGATGTAGGGAGTGGGAAGGAAGGGAGCCCCCAGATATAGGTAAAGTGATGGGGAGACAGTGAGAGATGTGGGAAGGGAAGAACAACCGTAAGCGGGTGATGTTGACCACGCCCCCTAAAACGTCACAGTCCCAGCATGCCCAGGGACTGTGACATCATAAGGGGGCGGGGTCTCCGCCTATATAAGTCACAACGGAGCCCTCAGAGAGCAGTCCAGCCGGAGAGACCGTCGTGTCAACATCTAGAGAAGAGAAGAGGGAAGAAGCCCAGAAGTCCGGACCTCCGCTGGCAAGAGAGCGGCCTGAAGACAGCAGAGGAGCCAGCCGAAGAACTGGAACACCGGGAGAAGAGGCCGGAAAGAGCGGAGAAGAACCAACCGGACGCCGGGAAAAGAGGAACTGGAGGGACCTCCGAAGCCGGAAGAAGACCCCCGAAGCCGGAGGAAGACCCCCCCCCGGAGCTGTTAAATTATTTTTAAAACCTGTGTAGTGTTTTATTATTGACACTTTTTCCCTAGGTGAATGGGTAGGGGTACCATGTACCCCATACTCATTCACATAGGGTGGGGGGCCGGGATCTGGGGGCCCTCTTATTATAGGGGGCTCCCGGATTCCGATAAGCCCCCCCGCCCGCAGACCCCGACAACCAACGGCCAGGGTTGTCGGGAAGAGGCCCTTGTCCTCATCAACATGGGGACAAGGTGCTTGGGGTGGGGGGGCCCCGCAGGGCGCCCCCTCCCCCAAAGCACCCACCCCCCATGTTGAGGGCATGCGGCCTGGTATGGTTCAGGGGGGGGGGGGGGCGCTCGCTCGTTCCCACTCCCATTCCTGACCGGCCGGGCTGCGTGCTCGGATCGGGGTCTGGTATGGATTTTAGGGGGGACCCCAGGCCGTTTTTTCGGCGTAGGGGCTTCCCTTTATAATCCATACTAGACCTAAGGGCCTGGTATGACCCGCGACGGGGCTCGCAAGGTGTCAATCTCGCCGATAAAAGCGGCAAGATTGACTTCCTTTTCTAGCCCCGTCGTACCCGAGTCACGTTCAAAATGAACGGACTTGTCCATGTGTGGGCAAGTCCATTCATTCTGAAAGTCCGCCGTAACTCCGGCGAAAGTCCGTCGGAAAGTCCAGTCGTGTGTGGGCAAGTCCGTCCGTTTTAAAGTCCGGCGCACCTGGCGGACAAAGTCCGTCGGAAAGTGTGCCGGACCAAGTATGCCAGAAAGTCCGACATTAGTGTCAGCAAAAGACTTGAGACTGGGGCGGAGGTTCACCTTCCAACAGGACAACGACCCTAAACATCCAGCCAGAGCTACAATGGAATGGTTTAGATCAAAGCATATTCATGTGTTAGAATGGCCCAGTCACAGTCCAGACCTGAATCACATTGAGAATCTGTGGCAAGACTTGAAAATTGCTGTTCACAGACGCTCTCCATCCAATCTGACAGAGCTTGAGATATTTTACAAAGAAGAATGGGCAGAAATGTCCCTCTCTAGATGTGCAAAGCTGGTAGAGACACCCCCAAAAAGACTTGCAGCTGTAATTGCAGAGAAAGGGGGTTCTACAAAGTATTGACTCCGGGGGGTGCCATACAAATGTACCCCCCACACTTTTCATATATTTATTTGTATCATTTTCCTTCCACTTCACAATTACCGTGTATGTGTCACGTTGTGTTGGTCTGTCACATAAAATCCCAAAAAAATACATTTATGTTTTTGGTTGTAACATGACAACATGTGGAAATTTCAAGGGGTGTGAATACTTTTTCAAAGCACTGTAATGTCTGTCACACATAGTACCAGGCCCACACGCTGGAGGAGGAAGGAGGTGAGACCAACCCCGTGTATGTAACATTGTATATGTTATGTATTGGGTTAGGCCTACACCCCGGAGGAGAAAAGAAGTGAGACTATCTCTTTTCTATCATATACTGTATGTCACACATGGTACCAGGCCCACACCCTAAAGGAGGGCAGTAGGCATAGAGGCTGAGACTATCCCTGTATATCATATAGTTTGTGTCACATATGGTGCCAGGCAGGCCCACATGCTGAAGGAGGGCAGTATGCGGAGAGGTAGGGATATTGCTGTATGTCATTTATGGGGTCAGGCCAACAAGGAAATGTCCATTTTGTAGGATATTTGCTGCCACTGAATAATGTTCTTTTTCAGCTTTTTTACACAGACCTGCTGCGATCTTTGGACCAGAAGATGGAAAAAGCCAACAACACTTCCGAAGATGTCAATTATGAGCAACGCAAAGTAATGGTGAGTTGACTTTTGGAAGATGTGTGGAGCACTTAGAACCTTCTTTGTGTTGAGCCATCAGATGGATAACAATATTTCACCCCATAACCCCGGTCCTCAGGTCAGTGTTCCCACTGGACATGCTTCTAGGTCATAGCACTGGTCTCTCCTCTAAGGTTACAGCTGCCCCAAGGATGAGGCCACAGAACCCTGGGCCTTGGACCGCATATATGTTTTATGCCTGTACCTTCCTGTCAGAGTGACAGGTGCACTTAAGGAAGCAAAATACTCCAAATGAACCCGGTGTTTGTGCAGGTGGCCACCCATCATTGAGCTTGATCATTCTTTGCTACCATTTTGCAAAACAACAAAAACTTCAGGGTCAGTTCCCCAGGGGCAACACCATAAGGGCCTGTGATGATAGGCAGCTGCATATTTCTTGCCTTCGAAATGCATCTCTGCTCACTTATAGCTCAGTGACCAGGGCATTTGACCTCCTTTTGATGGAGAAGGGGGAGTACCAACAACCAATAAGTGATGAGAGTTGGTGGGTGATGTCACAACTCCGGAGTTCAGAGCTGTTGTTGCATACTCCCTGCCATGGGGAGCTTGAACTTCTCAATCACGTGACCACAACTGGGGATCCTGACACAGGGAAGCCGGAGCTTCTTCATCACGTGACCAGAATGAAGAGGATCCTGACACAGGCAAGCCGGAGCTTCTTAATCACGTGACCACAATTGAGGATCCTGACACAGGGAAGCCGGAGCTTCTTCATCACGTGACCAGAATGAAGAGGATCCTGACACAGGCAAGCCAGAGCTTCTTCATCACGTGACCACAATTGAGGATCCTGACACAGGGAAGCTGGAGCTTCTCCATCACGTGACCAGAATGAAGAGGATCCTGACACAGGCAAGCCGGAGCTTCTTCATCATGTGACCAGAATGAAGAGGATCCTGACACAGGCAAGCCGGAGCTTCTCCATCACATGACCACAATTGAGGATCCTGACACAGGCAAGCCGGAGCTTCTTCATTACGTGACCACAATTGAGGATCCTGACACAGGGAAGCCGGAGCTTCTCCATCACGTGACCAGAATGAAGAGGATCCTGACACAGGCAAGCCAGAGCTTCTTCATCACGTGACCAGAATGAAGAGGATCCTGACGCAGGGAAGCCACAGCTTCTTCATCACGTGACCAGAATGAAGAGGATCCTGACACAGGGAAGCCGGAGCTTCTTCATCACGTGACCAGAATGAAGAGGATCCTGACACAGGGAAGCCGGAGCTTCTTCATCACATGACCAGAATGAAGAGGATCCTGACACAGGAAAGCCGGAGCTTCTCAATCACATGACCACAACTGAGGATCCTGACACAGGGAAGCTGGAGCTTCTCCATCACATGACCAGAATGAAGAGGATCCTGACGCAGGGAAGCCGGAGCTTCTTCATTACGTGACCACAATTGAGGATCCTGACACAGGGAAGCCGGAGCTTCTCCATCACATGACCAGAATGAAGAGGATCCTGACGCAGGGAAGCCGGAGCTTCTTCATTACGTGACCACAATTGAGGATCCTGACACAGGGAAGCCGGAGCTTCTCCATCACGTGACCAGAATGAAGAGGATCCTGACACAGGCAAGCCGGAGCTTCTTCATTACGTGACCACAATTGAGGATCCTGACACAGGGAAGCCGGAGCTTCTCCATCACGTGACCAGAATGAAGAGGATCCTGACACAGGGAAGCTGGGGCTTCTCCATCACGTGACCACAATTGAGGATCCTGACACAGGGAAGCTGGAGCTTCTCCATCACGTGACCACAATTGAGGATCCTGACACAGGGAAGCCGGGGCTTCTCCATCACGTGACCAGAATGAAGAGGATCCTGACACAGGGAAGCTGGAGCTTCTCCATCACGTGACCACAATTGAGGATCCTGACACAGGGAAGCCGGAGCTTCTCCATCACGTGACCAGAATGAAGAGGATCCTGACACAGGAAAGCCGGAGCTTCTCAATCACCCGACCACAACGGGGCAGAGCCTGACACAGGGGAGCCAGAGCTTCTCAATCACCTGACCACAACGGGGCAGAGCCTGACACAGGGGAGCCAGAGCTTCTCAATCACCTGACCACAACGGGGCAGAGCCTGACACATGGGAAGCCGGAGCTTCTCATTCGCCTGACACAGGGGAGCCAGAGCTTCTCAATCACCTGACCACAACGAGGCAGAGCCTGACACAGGGGAGCCAGAGCTTCTCAATCACCTGACCACAACGAGGCAGAGCCTGACACAGGGGAGCCAGAGCTTCTCAATCACCTGACCACAACGAGGCAGAGCCTGACACAGGGGAGCCAGAGCTTCTCCATCACGTGACCACAATTGAGGATCCTGACACAGGGAAGCCGGAGCTTCTCCATCACGTGACCAGAATGAAGAGGATCCTGACACAGGAAAGCCGGAGCTTCTCAATCACCCGACCACAACGGGGCAGAGCCTGACACAGGGGAGCCAGAGCTTCTCAATCACCCGACCACAACGGGGCAGAGCCTGACACAGGGGAGCCAGAGCTTCTCAATCACCTGACCACAACGGGGCAGAGCCTGACACAGGGGAGCCAGAGCTTCTCAATCACCTGACCACAACGGGGCAGAGCCTGACACAGGGGAGCCAGAGCTTCTCAATCACCTGACCACAACGGGGCAGAGCCTGACACAGGGGAGCCAGAGCTTCTCAATCACCTGACCACAACGGGGCAGAGCCTGACACATGGGAAGCCGGAGCTTCTCAATCGCCTGACACAGGGGAGCCAGAGCTTCTCAATCACCTGACCACAACGAGGCAGAGCCTGACACAGGGGAGCCAGAGCTTCTCAATCACCTGACCACAACGAGGCAGAGCCTGACACAGGGGAGCCAGAGCTTCTCAATCACCTGACCACAACGAGGCAGAGCCTGACACAGGGGAGCCAGAGCTTCTCAATCACATGGCCACAACGGAACTGATTAAAAAAAATCACAGAGATGTTTAATGCAGCATAGGTGGGAGGAGGGGGGAGGTCGCATTTTTAGAACCCTTGCAGTTAGCTTTTACTTCCACTTTTTCACATGCAGGAAAATGCCAAGAAGAAGAAGGAGTTGTTGGAAGCTGAGTTTGAGGAAATAAAGGCGCTGATTGAAGCTGAGCGGGTGAAGGCCATGGCAAAGGTTGAAGAGGAGGAGAAGAAACTTCAAAACAAGTTTAACTTCACCAAGAACGTCCTGAGCAAGAAGAAAAAGGAGTTTGAGTCTATGAGTAGCAAAGTCAATAGTCTTCTGCAGGAGCAAGACGACCTTCAGTTCCTGAAGGTAAGAATCTGTTCCCTTAACATATGCGTGAATCCTGAAATTGTAAAACAAGCCATTCAGTATATATATATATATATATATATATATATATATATATATATATATATATATATATATATATATATATATATATATATATATATATATATATATATATATAGAGCAAAGTCCAGGACCTCTAGAGGCCTAATGGTGACCTCCAGGGTTAGGGACAGCTGACATCCTTCTATGTAGAGTGGGTTACAAGGCATGATGGGTGCAATGCACAGTAAATTAATGGGCACCAGACACTTCTTGAATGCAAATAGATTTATTCTCTCTTAACAGAACTGTGGGAGAGAGGTTTAGGACCAGGACACCCTTAAGTAGTTGCAATGTCAATTTAGCAGACTCTGAGACTTCTATAGGCAGACAGCCCTGCAGGGAAAGGCATCCAGCTAGATACCACATCTGCATGTGTAGAACCACTATCTCCTATTGCAACAATCTTGGAACAGTTTCTAACAAAGGTTGTAATGAACATGTTCACTTCTTCTACAATCTACTTTTGTAGATCTTCACTCAATTGAGCTCCCAGTCTTTCACTAGACCTGCTGATCCACGGCCACCAGATCTCCTGAGCTCTACCAATCTTCTCACTCAGTATCTTCCTCAAGTGTCACCCCCACTTCCCTGCTGGGTCCCTATCTTGGCACTCATAGATACTCCTCAAGCGTCACCCCCACTGGCCTGCTCAATCCCTGGCTTGGCAGACAATGTTGCTCTGCAAGCGTCGCCTCCGCTGGTTGGGTCCCTGGTTTGACATCTGCTGAAGTTTCCCGATTCTTCACCGTCCCCGGTTGTGAGAATACTGCTCTGGTACTTGCTTCAGCTACTCACAGTGGCCCCCTGGTAGTAAGGTGGATGTTCCCTTAGTGGCGACAGCTTCCCCTCTATCTCTGACCACGACAGATTCTCTGGCCGGCAGAACCGTCACTTTTGGTTGGACTGCAAGTTGCAATCCCAACCCTGCGCTGCTCTCTTGCTTCTGGATCAGCCCTCAGCCTGGCAGCCAGATAACACACGTCCACCTAGACAGCCGTCCAGGTGGCACAGGACCCCGATTACCTGACCTCTCCCAAATAAACAGGCTCTCCCAGCAGGCCAAGGGACCCAAGAAAATCCCTGCCCATTGGCTGAGACACCCCATCCATTCCTAATCTGTCCTTGCATTGCCCTTGTCTTATCTAATGCCACCAGATACCCGGCCACCTAGCAACAGAAGAGAGAAGTGACCTTTGCATGTCTGTTCTCCTTTTGAATCTTCTATATGCCAGTCCACTGGTGAGTCCCATTGTTTGTACATCATGCCAGTCCACTGGTGAGTCCCATTGTTTGTACATCTGTCCCTCTATGAGCACTGCCAACTGTATGTCTGTCCCTCTATGAGCACTGCCAACTGTATGTCTGTCCCTCTATGAGCACTGCCAACTGTATGTCTATCCTTCTATGAGCACTGCCAACTGTATGTCTGTCCCCCTATGAGCACTGCCAACTGTATGTCTGTCCCTCTATGAGCACTGCCAACTGAATGTCTGTCCCTCTATGAGCACTACCAACTGTATGTCTGTCCCTCTATGAGCACTGCCAACTGTATGTCTGTCCCTCTATGAGCACTGCCATCTGTATGTCTGTCCCTCTATGAGCACTGCCATCTGTATGTCTGTTCCCCTATGAGCACTGCCAACTGTATGTCTGTCCCTCTATGAGCACTGCCAACTGTATGTCTGTCCCCCTATGAGCACTGCCAACTGTATGTCTGTCCCTCTATGAGCACTGCCAACTGTATGTCTGTCCCCCTATGAGCACTGCCAACTGTATGTCTGTCCCTCTATGAGCACTGCCAACTGTATGTCTGTCCCTCTATGAGCACTGCCAACTGTATGTCTGTCCCTCTATGAGCACTGCCAACTGAATGTCTGTCCCTCTATGAGCACTGCCAACTGTATGTCTGTCCCTCTATGAGCACTGCCAACTGTATGTCTGTCCCTCTATGAGCACTTCCAACTGTATGTCTGTCCCCCTATGAGCACTGCCATCTGTATGTCTGTCCCTCTATGAGCACTGCCAACTGTATGTCTGTCCCTCTATGAGCACTGCCAACTGTATGTGTGTCCCCCCAGGAGTCTTCTTCTCTGTATGTCTTATCCCCACAAACCTTGTTCCCTCTTCATTGGTCTCCCCTTCAGCACCTTCGAGGTTGTAAAGGAAAAGTCCAGCGGTAAAAGTTGCCCCGCGTGGGTGGGTACTTGGCTGCAGAGATCTGACTACTTGAGGCCATGGGCAATATAAGAAGCCAGCGAGTGATTTAACAGCCCCACCCCCAAACTCTTCTAAATGACCGCTTTGGGTGGGGTGAACCCTATAAACCATTAGTAAACCAAACTGGATTATGTGGTTTTTTGTTTTTGCTTTATGGCAGAGAGCCACCAAAATGACAGATACCGCATCCAAGGAGCCATACAAGCCAAAGATCGTCTTCGATGAGAAGCTGCTGCAACAAATATATAACAACGCCAAATCCCTCAAGAAGGCCGTCAAATCGAATCTCGCCAACCCAGGTAAGGGCTCTGCTCATTGGCACCTTTCTGTGAGTCCTCCAGGGGGCATTACTGGGACGACAAGACTTTGGGCACCAGTGGACTTGATTTTGGCATGCAGCACCACATGGCTCAGATGAAAACATGGCTGTTGTTTTAGGAATGGGGTTAAATAGCGACTCCTAATCTGTATCCTCTGCACCAATCACAGCACCACTGCAGGTGTCCACAGTTCTCTAAAACGTTGAGCTCCACGTAAAGAGAATGTTTTCATCTTTATGTTTTATAAACCTCTCATCTTTGTGTAGTGTGTAAAATATATCTTTACATGGGGTGACCATACAGTGGGGGGAAATAATGATTGTCTCCCTCGCAGATGGTGTAAGTTTTGCCCACTTACACAGAAATGAAGGGTCTATAATTTTTATCAGAGGTGTATTTTATATGATAGAGACAGAATATCCACCAAAAATCCAGAATAATCACACAATACAAATGCTATAAATGGAGTTGCAGTTCAGTGAGTACAATAAGTATTTGATCCCCAAGCAGAACATGACTTAGTAGTTGGTGGAGACCACAACCACAGGGGGGTTGCCTTGCGGGCGCGCTCCCAAGTCCAGCATTTGCGTCCATAGACACGAATGCCGGACTCGGCCCCACCCCCCCCCGGTGCCCGCGTCATTGGATTTGATTGACAGCAGCGTGAGCACAATGGCTGTGCTGCTATCAATCTATCCAATCAAGAGACGGGACCCTGTGGAGAGAGGGTGCTAGTACCCCGACCTTGGCGTGTCCCTCTGACCATCCCTGTCTGCTAGTAACCCCGACCTTGGCGTGTCCCTCTGATCATTCCTGTCTGCTAGTAACCCCCACCTTGGCGTGTCCCTCTGATCATTCCTGTCTGCTAGTACCCCGACCTTGACGTGCCCCTCTGATCATTCCTGTCTGCTAGTAACCCTGACCTTGGCGTGTCCCTCTGACCATCCCTGTCTGCTAGTAACCCTGACCTTGGCGTGTCCCTCTGATCATTCCTGTCTGCTAGTAACCCCGACCTTGGCGTGTCCCTCTGATCATTCCTGTCTGCTAGTAACCCTGACCTTGGCGTGCCCCTCTGATCATTCCTGTCTTCTAGTAACCCTGACCTTGGTGTGTCCCTCTGACCATTCCTGTCTGCTAGTAATCCTGACCTTGGCGTGCCCCTCTGATCATTCCTGTCTGCTAGTAACCCTGACCTTGGTGTGTCCCTCTGACCATTCCTGTCTGCTAGTAACCCTGACCTTGGCGTGTCCCTCTGATCATTCCTGTCTGCTAGTAACCCTGACCTTGGCGTGTCCCTCTGATCATCCCTGTCTGCTAGTAACCCTGACCTTGGCGTGCCCCTCTGATCATTCCTGTCTGCTAGTAACCCTGACCTTGGCGTGCCCCTCTGATCATTCCTGTCTGCTAGTAACCCTGACCTTGGCGTGTCCCTCTGATCATCCCTGTCTGCTAGTAACCCTGACCTTGGCGTGCCCCTCTGATCATTCCTGTCTGCTAGTAATCCTGACCTTGGCGTGTCCCTCTGATCATTCCTGTCTGCTAGTAATCCTGACCTTGGCGTGCCCCTCTGATCATTCCTGTCTGCTAGTAACCCTGACCTTGGCGTGTCCCTCTGATCATTCCTGTCTGCTAGTAACCCTGACCTTGGCATGCCCCTCTGATCATTCCTGTCTGCTAGTAACCCTGACCTTGGCGTGTCCCTCTGATCATTCCTGTCTGCTAGTAACCCCGACCATGGCGTGTCCCTCTGATCATTCCTGTCTGCTAGTAACCTTGACCTTGGCGTGTCCCTCTGATCATTCCTGTCTGCTAGTAATCCTGACCTTGGCGTGTCCCTCTGATCATTCCTGTCTGCTAGTAATCCTGACCTTGGCGTGCCCCTCTGATCATTCCTGTCTGCTAGTACCCCGACCTTGACGTGTCCCTCTGATCATTCCTGTCTGCTAGTAACCCTGACCTTGGCGTGTCCCTCTGATCATTCCTGTCTGCTAGTAACCCCGACCTTGGCGTGTCCCTCTGATCATTCCTGTCTGCTAGTAACCCTGACCTTGGCGTGTCCCTCTGATCATTCCTGTCTGCTAGTAACCCTGACCTTGGTGTGTCCCTCTGACCATTCCTGTCTGCTAGTAATCCTGACCTTGGCGTGCCCCTCTGATCATTCCTGTCTGCTAGTAACCCTGACCTTGGTGTGTCCCTCTGACCATTCCTGTCTGCTAGTAATCCTGACCTTGGCGTGCCCCTCTGATCATTCCTGTCTGCTAGTAACCCTGACCTTGGTGTGTCCCTCTGACCATTCCTGTCTGCTAGTAATCCTGACCTTGGCATGCCCCTCTGATCATTCCTGTCTGCTAGTAACCCTGACCTTGGCGTGTCCCTCTGATCATTCCTGTCTGCTAGTAACCCTGACCTTGGTGTGTCCCTCTGACCATTCCTGTCTGCTAGTAATCCTGACCTTGGCGTGCCCCTCTGATCATTCCTGTCTGCTAGTAACCCTGACCTTGGTGTGTCCCTCTGACCATTCCTGTCTGCTAGTAATCCTGACCTTGGCATGCCCCTCTGATCATTCCTGTCTGCTAGTAACCCTGACCTTGGCGTGTCCCTCTGATCATCCCTGTCTGCTAGTAACCCTGACCTTGGCGTGCCCCTCTGATCATTCCTGTCTGATAGTAATCCTGACCTTGGCGTGTCCCTCTGATCATTCCTGTCTGCTAGTAATCCTGACCTTGGCGTGCCCCTCTGATCATTCCTGTCTGCTAGTAACCCTGACCTTGGCGTGTCCCTCTGATCATTCCTGTCTGCTAGTAACCCTGACCTTGGCATGCCCCTCTGATCATTCCTGTCTGCTAGTAACCCTGACCTTGGCGTGTCCCTCTAAACATCCCTGTCTGCTAGTAACCCCGACCTTGACGTGCCCCTCTGATCATTCCTGTCTGCTAGTACCCCGACCTTGATGTGCCCCTCTGATCATTCCTGTCTGCTAGTAACCCTGACCTTGGCGTGTCCCTCTGATCATTCCTGTCTGCTAGTAACCCCGACCTTGGCGTGTCCCTCTGATCATTCCTGTCTGCTAGTAACCCTGACCTTGGCGTGTCCCTCTGATCATTCCTGTCTGCTAGTAACCCCGACCTTGGCGTGTCCCTCTGATCATTCCTGTCTGCTAGTAACCCCGACCTTGGCGTGTCCCTCTGATCATTCCTGTCTGCTAGTAATCCTGACCTTGGCGTGCCTCTCTGATCATTCCTGTCTGCTAGTGACCCTGACCTTGGCGTGCCCCTCTGATCATTCCTGTCTGCTAGTAACACTGACCTTGGCGTGTCCCTCTGATCATTCCTGTCTGCTAGTAACCCCGACCTTGGCATGTCCCTCTGATCATTCCTGTCTGCCAGTAACCCCGACCTTGGCGTGCCCCTCTGATCATTCCTGTCTGCTAGTAACCCCGACCTTGGCGTGTCCCACTGATCATTCCTGTCTGCTAGTAACCCCGACCTTGGCGTGTCCCTCTGATCATTCCTGTCTGCTAGTAACACTGACCTTGGCATGTCCCTCTGATCATTCCTGTCTGCTAGTAACCCTAACCTTGGCGTGTCCCTTTGATCATCCCTGTCTGCTAGTAACCCCGACCTTGGCGTGTCCCTCTGACCATTCCTGTCTGCTAGTAACCCCGACCTTGGCGTGTCCCTCTGATCATTCCTGTCTGCTAGTAACCCCGACCTTGGCGTGTTCCTCTGACCATTCCTGTCTGCTAGTAACCCCGACCTTGGCGTGTCCCTCTGATCATTCCTGTCTGCTAGTAACCCCGACCTTGGCGTGTCCCTCTGATCATTCCTGTCTGCTAGTAACACTGACCTTGGCGTGTCCCTCTGATCATTCCTGTCTGCTAGTAACCCCGACCTTGGCGTGTCCCTCTGATCATTCCTGTCTGCCAGTAACCCCGACCTTGGCGTGCCCCTCTGATCATTCCTGTCTGCTAGTAACCCCGACCTTGGCGTGTCCCACTGATCATTCCTGTCTGCTAGTAACCCCGACCTTGGCGTGTCCCTCTGATTATTCCTGTCTGCTAGTAACCCTGACCTTGGCATGTCCCTCTGATCATTCCTGTCTGCTAGTAACCCCGACCTTGGCGTGCCCCTCTGATCATTCCTGTCTGCTAGTAAACCTGACCTTGGTGTGTTCCTCTGACCATTCCTGTCTGCTAGTAACCCCGACTTTGGCATGTCCCTCTGATCTTTCCTGTCTGCTAGTTGCCCCAACCTTGGCGTGTCCCTCTGACCATTCCTGTCTGCCAGTAATCCTGACCTTGGCTTGTTCTCCTGACTATCCTGTGTTTAACCCTGAACTGCTGCTTCCACTCTGTCCAGCAGAGCCAGTCGGTGAGCATGAGCTGAGAGACCCAGGGGGCCACGACCTGGAGTCAGCTGCAGCCAAATCCTCACCACTAGAGGCTCTGGTGAATACCTGCTTGCTCTTGATTCTGCACCCTGGGGAATCTTACGCTCTAGCTTCCTGCTTGGTCCTTTTCAGTGTTCAGGTGGATCTTCTTTCCTGAACCACCCAGAGCTCCAGCCGCAGAAATCAGCCGTAGGGTCCACAACCTTAGCGGTGTACTCCTAACCCCAGTGGTGTGCATCTGTCACCTATTTCAAGCGACCCGACACACATTCACATTTAGTGAGATAAAAGAAGGCACATCGTAAAACTAAGGGAAGTCATCTTGGGGACCCAGGCCAAACTACAGCAGTCCAGGAGGTGTAGGGTGAAGCTGCCTGCACCATATAGGGCTACATCATCATCAGAGCCAGTTGGACAGCATGGTAGTATTCCAGGATGAGGTCAGATGCTGGGGGTGTGCAGGGGGCTTGGCTATACATTTCAAGGCGGTAACACCTCTTTCTCAAGCCTGCCACAAGCTTGAGAAAAAGTTGTTCCAGCCTTGAAGCGCGTAGCCACGTCCCCGTCATCTGCCATCAGTCTGGTAAGGAGCTGCTCTGGGGCCAAGCAAGCAGTCATTATATGGACTTATGAACTGTGTTTTAATTTTTGTGGCTGCTGGCGGTGTTTGCGCCATAAACTTATCTTATTTTACTAAATATGGTACAGACCATCCTCTAATACTTAGATAAAATAATAAACGGTTACAGCGCTGATAATCATACAATGACGTGCTAAGTGCTAAAAAATATGTTAGGTATTGGCTATATTTCAAATATAATTAATAGTTGCCACAATGTGAGTGATAAACCAACCAGTATTACCTGATTAGACACAACCTAAAAAATGTATTAGTGACTGGTTAACAAATCAAATAAGAGTGAACTCTAATCACAATATAACAGTGCAAGAAATTGTAAAAAAGGAAATAGTCCCGAAACAACTAGCACCAGCTGGGCATGGAACTCAGACAGCCAACTTAATGGTATCCCAACGGCTCCTATGTGGACAAGTCAATCCGTAACTCTAATCCAACACCAGATGCTTCTATATGAATATGTGGATGTTTAGACTGATACTTCAACCAATGGAGCCATATATCTTGCAAACGATCACCCAAAAATAGAAGGAGAGAAAATATATATATGGTGAAGTACTGCGGGATGTAAGAGCCAATCGCGCTACAAACCGCTACTCACGCTTTCCCTGGTGACAGTCAGGCATGACAGGCATATCAGATGCTTCCGCGATCGCCGCTTGGTAGCGTGCGTTCCACGAAGCCAGGAAGATAAAAAAGCGTCACTTGGTTGTATGAAGGCCGGATGTGACGTCTACGCGTTTCGCCCCTCCCCCAGGGCGTCATCAAAGGACCTTTGATGACGCCCTGGGGGAGGGGCGAAACGCGTAGACGTCACATCCGGCCTTCATACAACCAAGTGACGCTTTTTTATCTTCCTGGCTTCGTGGAACGCACGCTACCAAGCGGCGATCGCGGAAGCATCTGATATGCCTGTCATGCCTGACTGTCACCAGGGAAAGCGTGAGTAGCGGTTTGTAGCGCGATTGGCTCTTACATCCCGCAGTACTTCACCATATATATATTTTCTCTCCTTCTATTTTTGGGTGATCGTTTGCAAGATATATGGCTCCATTGGTTGAAGTATCAGTCTAAACATCCACATATTCATATAGAAGCATCTGGTGTTGGATTAGAGTTACGGATTGACTTGTCCACATAGGAGCCGTTGGGATACCATTAAGTTGGCTGTCTGAGTTCCATGCCCAGCTGGTGCTAGTTGTTTCGGGACTATTTCCTTTTTTACAATTTCTTGCACTGTTATATTGTGATTAGAGTTCACTCTTATTTGATTTGTTAACCAGTCACTAATACATTTTTTAGGTTGTGTCTAATCAGGTAATACTGGTTGGTTTATCACTCACATTGTGGCAACTATTAATTATATTTGAAATATAGCCAATACCTAACATATTTTTTAGCACTTAGCACGTCATTGTATGATTATCAGCGCTGTAACCGTTTATTATTTTATCTAAGTTTACACACTTTGCTACAGCAGCGATAGCATCCAGCATAATATATTTTTTGTTGCGAGCGCTGTTCTTTTCATATATTCATCCTCTAATACTGGTCACTGACCTCACTCTCTCTCCGAGAACCCAGAAACCACCTAACCTCCTCCTCTTCCGTCCATACAGAGGAAGCACCAGAACAGAGACCACCCAGGACGCCGGAGCCGGAGCCAGGTAGGGACACTGTGATATGATGGAATGATACGGGGGGGGGGTCACAGAATACTCTGCCCTATCCTAGGAGGGGATTCTCTATGTAGTTATCACTACAAATCCTAAATCTTTAAATCAACATTTCATCCACGATGATTCCACCTCCTGTGATGAGATATCTGTCACCCCTTTATAGGATGTCTTCTTTGTTCTCCATCCATACACATCGGAGCTTCTCAGAAGACGATGTAATACCGGTCACCTGCCTACAGGGGGCGATGTGGTGCCTTTACATGGCTGCCACCTAATAGGGGAATATGTCAGGACTCTCATCTGCCTTTCTCTCCATACAGCGGAGTTCACTAAATGGAAACCCTCCCCCCAGAAGTCCGAGGATAGCTTTGAGAAGCCGTACCAGAAGAGTAAGTGTCACTAGTAAATCTGCTGGGAACTCAAACAGTGAGATCTCCCTTCCCAGGGGGGCTGCTTTCAATGGTTAAGGGGTATTTAACATTACTCCTTGAAGCTCCTCATAAACATATAAAAAGGGTGTGTGGAGGGTCGGGGGACTTAAAGGAGCATGTTTAAAAAAATCTTGAGCCAAGTGCAGGGGTCAGGAGTATGTAACGCACAGAGCACAGGAGTCAGGAGTATGTAACGCACAGAGCACAGGAGTCAGGAGTATGTAACACACAGAGCGCAGGGGTCAGGAGTATGTAATGCACAGAGCACAGGGGTCAGGAGTATGTAACGTGCAGGGGTCAGGAGTATATAACTCACAGAGCACAGGGGTCAGGTGTATGTAACGCACACAGAGCGCATGGGTCAGGAGTATGTAACACACAGAGCGCACGGGTCAGGAGTATGTAACGCGCAGGGGTAAGAAGTATGTAACGCACAAAATACAGGCCTTGAGATTAAGTAATGGATGGAATGCAGAGGTCAAGAGTAAGTAGCGCAAGGGGTACAGGGGCGTACAGAGTGCCTTCCAAACCCTGTTGTTTTGTTGCTTGTGCTGGTGAGTGGCTCGAGTCCCGATGCTGGGACCATCTGCGATTTGTTTCTTCTATATGACACTTATAGAGCGGCTGGCTTCTGTCCCCGCTGCCTGACACCCCTTCATCACAGAGAAGAGGGGCTCACGTCTTACAATTGGTGGGGGAGGCAATGAGTGGGGGCAGAAGACAGAAGTTTTATAAGTGTCATATTGAAGGGGGAAAAAAGCAGACGGTCGTCCTGACCCGAGGAGCTTCCCCCTGAAGACTGACAGTTGGCCTAACACGAGTACACCCTCCAATCTGCTGGGAGGTGACCCGTCAATGCTGGGACTCCAGAGGGAAATAATGCCGGAGCTCCTAATCCCGGGGATGATGGAAAGCAAGTCTAAGACCCCTTTCACACCGAGGGCGTTTTGCAGGCGCTATAGCGTTAAAAATAGGGCCTGCAATCTGCCCTCAAACAGCTGCAGCATTGTCTGCAGTGTGAAATCCCCGAGGGCTTTCACACCGGAGCGCTGCGCTGGCAGGACGGGGAAAAAAGTCCTGCCAGCAGCTTCTTTGGAGCGGTGAAGGAGCGGTGTGTTTACCGCTCCTCCACCGCTGCTCCCCATTGAAATCAATGGGGCAGCGCTGGGATACCGCCGGCAAAACGCTGCTATTGCGGCGCATTGCGGGCGGTTTTAACCCTTTCTCGGCCGCTAGCGGGGGGTAAAAGCGCCCCGCTAGCGGCCAAAATGCGCCGCTAATCCAACGGTCCCGCTAACGCTGCAGGCGGCCCGGTGTGAAACGGCTCTTACACATGAGCACTGTCAAAAAATGTCAAATTTTCGTTTCATTTGTTTTTTTGTTTTGTTTTTTTCGTTTTTCGGGTCATTCGTTATATATCAAAATGAGTTATTTTAAATAAATTAGAAAATTCAGAAATCCAAAATAGGAAAGAAAATCAGAGAATTCGAAAGAATGAATATTCGGAAATCCGAAAATTTGGAAGTCCAAAAATAAGAAAGAGAATGCGAAAATTCGAAAGAACGAAAATCCCAAAATGATTGAAAATCTGAAAAGATAACTAATAATAACTAATTATTAAATGATAGATATTGGAATTTCCTTTCAAATTTGGCTGTTAGTGAACGTAACAAATAGGAATTTTTTACGAAGTTACGAATTATCCGAAATAACGAATGCCGCATCTAAATGAATGTAACAAATTATTAATAGTAATAAAACATTTTTTTTATTATTATTTTTTATTATTTTTTTTTATTATTATTAATTTGTTACATTCCATTTGTTTAGATGCGGCATTCATTATTTCGGATAATTCGTAACTTCGGATAAGTTCGTATTCTTTACGTTCACTAACAGCCAAATTTGAAAGGAAATTCCAATACCTAGAATGTAATAGTTAGTTATTGTTAGTTTGTTATCTTTTCAGATTTTCGAGTTTTCTTATTTTCGGATTAACGAATTTGTCAAATTTCTTTTGAAAAAACGAATTCGTAACGAAGCGAGTTGCGCATGTCTAGCAAATCTGCCAGGTTGAAGATTTTTGGAAGTAACAGATGGTCTCTGCAGATAATGGATCTCATCCTAAACTAGTTGTAGTCGTCCTCTACCTTTCTCCCATCCTCCCTTCTGATTGGCTGGGACTTGTAGTCCCGCCTTCTCTGATTGTGGGTTGTACAATCGCACTTTCCAAGGGGTGTGGGGCTGACTGTGGTACAGTCCATCCTATAATACCGGTCACTGAATGTCCACCTAACCTCTTCCTCTCCCGTCCATACAGAGGAACCACTAGAATGGAGACCACCCAGGACGCCGGAGCCGGGGCTGTTACCAGAGCCAGGTAGGGACCCTGTGATATGATGGAATGATACGGGGGGGGGGATTCTCTATGTAGTTATCACTACAAATCCTAAATCTTTGATTTTATTCTTATAATCGTCATTTCATCCACGATGATTCCTCCTCCTGTAATGAGATATCTGTCACCCCTTTATAGGATGTCTTCTCTGTTCTCCATCCATACACATCGGAGCTTCTCAGAAGACTGATGATGTAATACCGGTCACCTGCCTACAGGGGGCGATGTGGTGCCTTTACACGGCTGGCACCTAATATGGGAATATGTCAGGACTGGTATCACTTTATAACCTCTCATCTTCCTTTCTCTCCATACAGTGCAATTCAATAATTGGAAGCCTCCTTTCACCCCAAAACCCTTTGAGGAAAAGATTAAGAAGCGGCCCAAGAAGAGTAAGTGTCAATATTAGGGTGCATGGGTAAGGGGGCAAAACTCCGAGTGCAGGGGTCAGGAGTGTGTAATGTACAGAGTACAGGGGTCAGGTGTGTGTAACGTGCAGGGGTCAGGAGTGTGTAATGTACAGAGTGCAGGGGTCAGGAGTGTGTAATGTACAGAGTACAGGGGTCAGGAGTGTGTAACGTACAGAGTGCAGGGGTCAGGAGTGTGTAATGTACAAAGTACAGGGGTCAGGAGTGTGTAACATACAGCGTGCAGGGGTCAGGTGTGTGTAACGTGCAGGGGTCAGGAGTGTGTAATGTACAGAGTGCAGGGGTCAGGAGTGTGTAATGTACAGAGTGCAGGGGTCAGGAGTGTGTAATGTACAGAGTGCAGGGGTCAGGAGTGTGTAATGTACAGAGTACAGGGGTTAGGAGTGTGTAATGTACAGGGGTCAGGAGTGTGTAATGTACAGCGTGCAGGGGTCAGGAGTGTGTAATGTACAGCGTGCAGGGGTCAGGAGTGTGTAATGTACAGGGGTCAGGAGTGTGTAACACACCTATTGGGGATTCCAGCAGTAATTTCTTTCTGCCATAGTTCCCAGTCCTGTCCTTCTCCCTGTGGTGTACACACTCCTGTTGTTACAAAATATTAATCCCATCAGGGATGGTGGGACCCCTTGTACTGGTGGCAGACCCAGAAAATCAAATACCGAGATCCATGTAAACACGATTATAAATGAAACTCTCGGTAATTAACCCTCTACAGCATCTAACAAAATACAATGAGATATTAGTCCTGGGTGGAGTGACCCTTCAATAGGGATGTGTGCTGTTTACTTTCTAGTTCCCGGAGATGCCACCCTTGTGGCCCCTACATGAGGGCATAAGATGGCAGAGAGACATACGAAAGATCTTCCTGCGGGGTTAGAGATAGAGTTAGGACTAGAATATAGATAAGAAGGTCCCCCCATGTCTGGACCCCTCACAGACCCCGGTGTCAGCCTTTTCCCAGCCAGGAGAGTACGGCTTGCCCCCGAGGAAGGATAGCTCAGGGGGGGCACATTAGAGTGAGGATGACCTCCAATGTAAAACGATCGATTTATTTATTTTTTTTACAAGAAAAAAACGATTGATTTATTAATCAGGAATCAAACACAGGGAGGGCACCACCCAAACCTGTGTAGGCACCTAGAGGAGACCCCTTATCTGACCCTCAATCAATTGTGTCCATCCTTGTTTTCCAGATAAACCAACGCCTTTTGGAAACAACCCACCGAACGCTGCTGAGTCCCATCTACCTGACGGTACGTACAATGGAGGTCCGATGAAAGGACATCCGCCATTTTCTGGGAGGGGGGCGGAGTGTGGTGCTGGCGTTCCATATAACAGGGAGGAGCAATAATTATCTGGTCTCCACCCCCCCAAGAGTCTGTTGTGTGTGGAACCCAAGGACAAAAGATGATTGGGCAATAGTCATCTGCCACCACCAAATCATTTGACCACTTGACTTTAAGTGGTCATACCTAGGGGGTTGCCATCTTTTCTTCAAGCCAAACCCGGACATTTTAGCACCGCACACAAATTTATGTTAAGGGGGAACGCCCTGGTGTGAAGAAGGACTCTGTAAGGGGGGGGGAGGGGGTTCTGCTCACTAAAAGTTCCCACTTTAGAGTTCTCAGTATTTCCCCTTAAATCAAGGTTCCAAAAGCCCTCCTTACATCAGAGTCCACAGGGCACCCCTTATATCTGAGTCCCTTTTATCTTGGTGTACAAAGGAAAGGAAAGGAGTGGAAACTAACCAGGAATTTTGGAGAACCCAACACTCTGTGTCACATCCCAATAAAAAATATTTGGAGAAAGAGTTTGCCCCAGGGATATTGCGGACAAAGAGGAAATTAAGAATAGGCTGCACCAAATAAGAGTATAAAGTAGGTAGAAATTCTATAAACTTTATTAGTGCAAAAATGAGCGACAATATGTGTATATACAAAAATCACCTAAAAACAATGGGTAGAACACATAGCAAATAATAAAACAGCTGCTGTACTCGGGACACACCGCAGGTCAAGACTGGACGTCAAGCTAATGTGGTGTGTGAGCCGAGATTCCCGACATGTTTGGGAAAGCGAGACGGGGATTTGTGGAGGTAAATATTTCCTTCTTCAGGGGTTACATGAAAGCATTCTGTTCTATTTCTACTCAAGGAAAAAGGGAGGAGGTGTATCGATACTGAAGTAACATTTGTTATCATTTTACAATTAGCTGGTTTGGCAACAATGTGGCACATGTAGTAGATGGAATGAATATATCTTGTATTCACAACTCGGTGTTTTCTTTTCGACAATACAAGTCAGTAGGGAAGGCGGAAGGTCGGGTCTTAGATTCTGCTGAGCTGCACCTTCATAGTGTATTAATATGGCTTGAAGTGTTTTGAGGGTTCAATCCCATAAAGGTGGGATGCAAAGCTGAAATAGTTGCAGCTAATTGAGTGGAAGCAGATCAGATATCCGCCTCGGAGCGATCCATCGAAGCTCACAAGGATAGCCCCTTACTGGTGGGAACAGATATCTGGTAGGAAAATAGAAAAGATGGATGTATATATGTACAGTATCAACAAGTCCTCTATAAAGCCAAACAAAGATACAGAAACTAACATCAGACGTGATCTACTGACCCCCAAAACTAAACCCTCGGAAACTTGTAATCGCATCATTACCACTTATTCCAGTGGCCATGCTCAAATGACACAAATCTGTAAAAAAATATTGGCATCGTTCGACCTCAGATCCTGTGGTAGGACCTTTTGTACCTCCTGTCCCCACCATGACATATAGACCTTCTACCTCCTTGGGTGATCTCTTAGTGAAGAGTGAGTTTCGGGGATCCAAGAGAGGAGACCCATGCAGAACACTAAGAACTTTTCCTTATGGTCCATGCACATGCTGCAAATGGACTCTAGAAAAGATATATACTTACCCAAAGTATACCCAAACACTTTTCAAATCGCCAAACCAATGCAGTTGTCTATCTTCTACTATGTAGTTGCAATTGCTTCTATGTGGGCAAGACCACACAGAAGCTTTGGCAAAAGATTATACCGTCATATTACAGCAGGGATCCTCAAACTACGGCCCTCCAGCTGTTGGGGAACTACACATCCCATGAGGCATTGTGAAACTCTGACATTCACAGACATGACTAAGCATGATGGGAATTGTAGTTCCTGAACAACTGGAGGGCCATAGTTTGAAGACCCCTGTATTAGAGCCATGCAGACAAGCAACCCTGATGTGCCCCTTGGCAGACAGATGTTTCACTTTTGGACTTTCTTCTGTGAATATGAGTTGCCTTGGCTGTGTTTTGCCACTAGAGGGTGTAAAAGCAACATACCTGGCTTCCAACATTCCAGGCTTCAGTATCAGCAAAGGCTTCTGTGGACAACGATGCTCCCTCTCTGCTCTGTCAGCCATCAGTGGGGGTTTTGGGGCCCCCCCTCCCCTCGATCTGTCCCCACCATGGGACCGGCCTGTCCTCTCACACACGCGGTGGAGCCTAAGAACACGGGGGCGTGGCTTAGATGCTACCGGCGTGCACGTGGAAATGGCGTGCATGTGATACGTGGCGCAGGAGCAAGGATTACTGGCTTTAAAAGCATTTCGCTCTGGAAGTGTGTGGTTGGCTGACGGAGGAACACCGAGCATACGAGGGCATGTAAGCTGTCTGGGTGTTTGGATACAGGCATTTTCAAGAGGGCACGTTTTACTCAGCATTTATAGCGGCATTATTCATTTGCTGGACTAAGGCTCAGGACTGTGTTAGTACCTCTGCTTTTTTTGCTTAGGACTATGTCTTCCCATAAAAAGGGGAATACAACAGGGGGGAGCGCAAGGTCGCTGCAGTCAAAGTCTGAGTCTCCTAGTCGCACGTCCGCAGTTCAGTCCTCCCCTGAAAGACCTGAAGCATCTGGCCAGTCTCAGCCACCTAGACTCTCGGGCATTGTAACTACCTCCCAACATTTCGGCCTCTGCATACGTCACTGAGGACGATTTGGCTTTAGCTCTGGCTGGTTTGGAAGGGAAAATAGCTGATGTGCTCACATCTTCCTCCCAGGAGGGGAGAAAACGCAGCAGATCCCCCTCTCCTGCCCTTGACCTTCCAGTATTGGAACCAGAAGGGGCAGGAGATATTGGGGTACCTTTGGGGGATCAGGCAAGAAGTTCGGATGACTCCTCTTGTGACGATTCAGCATCTGAAGAACCTTTTTCAACTTCGAAATCTCAGAAATTGCTAATCCAATCCCTTACGGAGTTGGTCCGTTCTGGATATAAGTTGCCCCCTGCAGTGGTGGATGAGGGTTCCTTCTCCTCCTTGGGTTCGCTAAGACCCCCGCAGGGTTCTCATGCTTTCCCTATGCACCTGTTACTGGAGCAACTGATTTATGCTGATTGGGATCACCCAGATAAGCGGTTTTCTCCTCCTAAGAAGTTCTCTCTTCTCTATCCTATGGAGGAAAAGTTTACAAAGAGATGGGATTTGCCAGCGGTAGATGCTGCTATCTCCTCTGTGGACAGGAGTTTAACTTGTCCAGTGGACATTGTACAAGTGTTTAGAGATCCAGCTGATGGAATCTCTGCTTAAAGCCTCATTTGCTGTAGCTGGTAGCACAACCTTCAGTAGCAGCAATAGGCTGGTCAATCCCTTAGGGACGAATTCAAGCAGGTTATTATAAGAGTTCCTTCTCAAGCTGAAGAGGCCCAAAGTTTAGCTGAGCTACCTAGGGCCTTATGTTTTGCTGTGGACTCTGTCAAGTATTCTATCCATCAGGCGTCTCCACCTTGCGCTCATGTTGATACATAGGCATAGGATGCTGTGGCTAAAGAACTGGTCAGCCGAGTTACCATGCAAGAAGCTCTTGGCTGGGTTTCCCTTTCATGGAGAAAGGTTGTTTGGGGAAGTTTTGGATAAATATATCCAAAAGATTTCTGGGGGTAAGACTACCCTTCTGCCGGCTAAGAAAAAGAATAAACATCCTTCTTTCAAACATGCTCCCCCCCCCCCCCATACCTGGGGCAACAGCCTTCCAGGCAGTCTCGACGGCCTCCACCGTCAGGGGCAAAAGAGTAAGCCTCATAAACAAACAGAGTCCCAAGGCTTCCTTGTCAAGGGGCACCCCCGCTCGATCGAGTGGGGGGAAGACTTCGGTGGGTTCAGAAACTTGGCAAAAGGAAATCCAAGACAAATGGGTTCTCTCTGTAGTAGCCCTGGGCTACAGAAAAAATAATAAAATAGTGCAGCACAATAAAATTAAACGAATAGTCCATAGTAAAAATATTGGTACTGATATTAATAAACAATCAGCCAAAGATAGCAGTACAGGCACTGGAATAAGTCCAAAAACAGCTTCCCCAAGTGAATCAGGCAGACAGAACAATGTAGAAGTGATTGAGGTCCCTCCACCACAGGTAGTCCGAAGATTCGAAGCGGTTCCCTATGCCCAGTTTCATTCAAGACTGTTGCCACACAGTATTCTGTCTGCTTGGAACAAACAGATCCAAGCCTTGGATTGTCCAATGAATCTGGCTCCAAAGGTACGCCAGAGTCTCAACTGGTGGTTGATAACCAGGAATTTATAGAAAGGAAAATCCTTCATTCCAGTTTCCTGGAGAGTAGTAACAACGGATGCCAGCCTATGGGGCTGGGGAGCAGTCCTAGAAGAGATCACGGTTCAAGGATAGTGGTCAGAGTCCGAGAAGACCTTGCCCATCAATATCCTAGAGATTCGGGCAGTACGTTTGGCTCTGATAGCCTGGACATTCAGGTTGTGGAATTCTCCTGTCAGGATATGATCCGACAATGCCACAGCAGTGGCCTATATCAATCACCAAGGGGGCACCAGAAGCCACGCAGCCCAAGGGGAGGTGGACCATATTCTGTCTTGGGCAGAGAAACATGTTCCTTGCCTATCTGCAGTCTACATTCCAGCAGTGGAAAAATGGCAGGCAGATTTTTTAAACCGTCAACAGCTGTTGCCGGGAGAGTGGTCTCTACATCCCGATGTCTGTTTAGGCCATATGCCAAAGATGGGGTACGCCAGACGTAGATCTGTTGGCGTCCAGGTTCAACAAGAAGTTGGACAACTTTGTGGCAAGAACAAGGGATCCACTTGCATTCGGAATAGATGTGGGATGTTCATTCTTGGTGGCATAGATACAACAAGGTGTTGGAAACGTTCCTCAGAGATTTTGCTCCATAGTGACATGATAACATAACATCACACGGTTGCTGCAGATTTGTCGGCTACACATCCATGATGCCGATCTCCTGTACCACCACATCCCAAAGGTGCTCTATTGGATGAGATGTGTTGAGTGTAGAGACCATTGGAGTACAGGGACCTCATTGTCCAGTGGTGAGATGATTGGAGCTTTGTGACATGGTGCATTATCCTGCTGGAAGGAGCCATCAGAAGATGGGGACACCCCATCCTCCACACCATTACACCCCCACCACCAGCCTGAACCAGTGATATCCCATCCCCCACACCATTACACCCCCACCACCAGCCTGAACCAGTGATATCCCATCCCCCACACCATTACACCCCCACCACCAGCCTGAACCAGTGATATCCCATCCCCCACACCATTACATCCCCACCACCAGCCTGAACCGGTGATACCCCATCCCCCACACCATTACTCCCCCACCACCAACCTGAACCGGTGATATCCCATCCCCCACACCATTACACCCCCACCACCAGTCTGAACAGGTGATACCCCATCCCCCACACCATTACACCTCCACCACCAGCCTGAACCGGTGATATCCCATCCCCCACACCATTACACCCCCACCACCAGCCTGAACCAGTGATACCCCATCCCCCACACCATTACACTCCCACCACCAGCCTGAACCGGTGATACCCCATCCCCCACACCATTACACCCCCACCACCAGCCTGAACCGGTGATATCCCATCCCCCACACCATTACACCCCCACCACCAGCCTGAACCGGTGATATCCCATCCCCCACACCATTACTCCCCCACCACCAGCCTGAACCGGTGATATCCCACACCATTACACCCCCACCACCAGCCTGAACTGGTGATACCCCATCCCCCACACCATTACACCCCCACCACCAGCCTGAACCGGTGATATCCCATCCCCCACACCATTACACCCCCACCACCAGCCTGAACCTGTGATACCCCATCCCCCACACCATTACAGCCCCACCACCAGCCTGAACCTGTGATATCCCATCCCCCACACCATTACATCCCCACCACCAGCCTGAACCTGTGATATCCCATCCCCCACACCATTACACCCCCACCACCAGCCTGAACCGGTGATACCCCATCCCCCACACCATTACACCCCCACCACCAGCCTGAACCGGTGATACCCCACACCATTACACCCCCACCACCAGCCTGATCCGGTGATACCCCATCCCCCACACCATTACACCCCCACCACCAGCCTGAACTGGTGATACAAGGCAGGATGGGCCAAATTCTGACCCCACCATCTAAATGTCGGAGCAGAAATCCAGACTCATCAGACCAGGCAATGTTTTTCCAGTCTTCTCTTGTCCAGTTTGGGTGATCCTGTGCCAATTGTAGCCTCAGTTTCCTGTTCTTAGCTGACAGGAGTGGCACCCAGTGTGGTCTTCTGCTGCTGTAGCCCATCTGCTTCAAGGTTGGATGTGTTGTGTGTTCAGAGATGGTATTCTGCATACCTTGGATGTAACGAGAGGTTATTTGAGTTTTTCTATCATCTGGAAGCAGTCTGCCCATTCTCCTCTGACATCAACAAGGCATTTTTCTCCACACAACTGCCGCTCACTGGATATTTTCTCTTTTTCCCATCATTCTCTGTAAACCCCGAGAGATGGTTGTGTGTGAAAATCCCAGAAATACTCAGACCGGCCCGTCTTCCACCAACCACCATGCCACGTTCAAAGTCACCCAGATCCCCTTTCTTCACCATTCTGACGCTCGGTTTGAACTTCAGCAAGTCATCTTCACCACGCCTAGATGCCTAAATGCATTGAGTTGCTGCCATGTGATTGGCTGATTAGCAATTTGTGTTACCAAGCGATTGAGCCGGTGTACCTAATAAAGTGTCTGGTGATTGTAATGTTTGGGGGGGGTTCTAAGTAATTTTCTAGCAGAAAATACAGATTTTTACTTGTAAACAGGTCAGGTCTTCAGGTGGGTAGAGAGGTTAAAAGAAGCCGGTGATGAAGGACATCCATTGGCAGATCCTTCTCCCTGAATGTGGCATTAGCTTGGCTGTCATATCGATCGAATGACTTCACTATGCAGGTTAGAAGTTGTGACTTGTTGATCGGTGTTTGCAGGAAGGTCAGTCTATTGATGGTGGAACTTGATGTAGGGTCCAGCAGGTCAAGAACAGGGAGGTCCTGGTTTTGAGGGTATGAGACATGTGACTATTGCTGCCACCAAAGCTTCTGTCATTTTATAGCAGTTACACATAATGAAGATCCTAATGAAGACCCCCTTTATGTTTCAGCCAAGCCACAGAGAGCTCCTCGCCCCGCTGCCGCTGCACTGCCGGACTCCAGAGAACAACTCCTGAAATGTAAGTTCCACGCTGACACCCCTTGTGTGGTCAGATCTCCCCTCATCTATGACTTCTATCACTTGGTCTGTTTCCTCCTCAGATGCTGAGATCTTGTTTGTCGACGCTCGCACCGCTCACAAGAAGATCACCATGCAGGACAATTTCACCAAGATGATGGTCAGCGACGTCCCCCTAGGCTACCCGGAAGACCCCTTAAGGTTTGTCAGCTGCTCCCAGGTGCTGGGTCGCCAAGGTTTCTCTAGGGGCATGCACTACTGGGAGGTGGAGAAGGAAGAAGGGAACTTCAGCGGCTTCGGCGTGGCCTACCAGAGCATCCCACGCATCGGAACGGAGAGCCGCCTTGGACGCAACAAAGTGTCCTGGTGCATCGAGTGGTGCAATGGCAAGCTACAGGCATGGCATGATGACAAGCAGACCGACCTCACCACCCCCAACACCAACAAATACGGGGTGCTGCTGAACATTGACAACGGCTATGTGGCCTTCTACTGTATCGGGAAAAAATTTAGTCAGATTTACAAATTCAATGCCCGCTTTACCGAGCAGGTCTTCCCCGCCTTCTGGATGTTCTCCAGTAAAACCGTCCTGTCTCTGTGCCAGTCCTACCACCTGTAGCTGTTAGCGGGAGCTTGTAATCATTAGAAGGGTGGTAATATTATGGGATTATGGGATAGTAATCATTGCAGGTGTATTGTGATCAGATTGTTAGTCTTTCTCTTACTGGGGATAAAGAAATCCTAAAATGAGGCAGATTTCATGTGTAAAGTAAGCCAAAGACATTGTTTTAGAGTTTCGGTGAAAGTACGGAAGGGTTGAGACTCTGTTTTTCTTTTTTCATTCTCTGTCTGTGAGAGAGATTTCCATCTACTTCCTGTCCCAGATACACAGCAGGAAGTAAGGGGAGGGCTCTTTGAAGGTAGAGGATGTCCACCTCATAGACAGTTATCACTGGAACAGTTGTCCCATTGGAGGATCTTTCCTCTGTTCCTCTTCCCGTGACAACACAAAACAGTTGCATTTCCCATGACTATCTGGGTTAGGACCCCATTCATTTTTTTTCTTATTCTCTGTCCTAGGTGGGAGATTTCCATCTACTTCCTGTCCCAGATACACAGCAGGAAGTAAGGGGAAGGGCTATTTGGTGTGACAGGATATATCCTCATAGACAGTTGTCCCACTGGAGGATCTTCCCTCTTTTCCTCTTCTGGTGACATCACAAAACAGTTGGATTTCCCATGACTATCTGGGTTAGGACCCCATTTGTTTTATTTTCCTTATTCTCTGTCCTAGGAGGGATATTTCCATCTACTTCCTGTCCCAGATACACAGCAGGAAGTAAGGGGAAGGGCTATTTGTTGTGAGAGGATATATCTTCATAGACAGTTGTCCCACTGGAGGGTCTTCCCTCTTTTCCTCTTCTGGTAACAACACAAAACAGTTGGATTTCACATGACTATCTGTCTCTGTAACAATGGCCACCAGGACAGACAGAGGAGGTAAATCTCACACAGACAGCAATAAAAACCTGACAGAGGACCAAACCCTTCCATACTCCATCCAAGGAATGTCTTATCTTTAGAGACGCTGTAATTATACTTGCATATTTTCATAGATTTTTTTGTGTGTTTCGTTCTATAGTTGGTGTCATTCATACAGAGGGCCCCTCATGTCTGCAGGTTGCGGTGCCTGGCATGCATGTTGCATGTTTTAGGCGTGTTTTACATGTGTTACCAGTGATCTCTATATAATGAGCATTTTCCTGGAAACAAAATCAAAGACACGGCAAGAGGACTTTTTCTTTTTTTTTTTCCATTCTTTATTTATTTTATATATAAAACAAACACAACATACACCAGAAAATAATATGAAAAACACCATAAAACATGCTTTCAATACATAACCCCAACCAATCCCAAGAAACCCACCCCCCTCCCCTCTATCTTGCAGTATTTACTAAAGATGGCGGTTAACCTATTATTCTCCCAGACTTGACCCCTTTAAAATTAACGTGTAATCTCCTCAACGTATCTCCATGTTTTTTTAAATGCTTGCCACTTTTCCCATTTGTCTTTTCGCTCTGTCCCTTCATCTACTTCTGCTCCCCTATCATCATAACATTCTAAGTTCTGTATTTCGTTGACATGAAAAATCCAGTCCCGAATTTTTGGGCTCTCCGCTTCCTGACATTTTTTCGGGATCTGACTTTTTGCGGTAGGGATAATAGAAGCTTTATATTGTCTAACTGAGTCAGCTATCCCATGGAACAAACATGTCTACGGGTCTAACGCACTTCTTCTCCTAGGGTGCGGCTCTAATCGCGGCCTCCCGTGTCCTCACCCCTCCCCCCCAACTCCTCAGGGGGGGAGGAGGGGCGGGAGCAGGCGCAATAGGGTGGCCTATTCCTCCCCCAAACCCTTCAACCTCCCATCAATTCCTTTCCATGTAGTTTGCCCTCCCTCATCCCCACCCCTCCCAGGTCATTCCCCTCTAATCTATAATTGATTAAATATAAGGTTTGAAAGTAACCGTATTGTTAAGAATGACCATCTAGTCCTGTCCAAGTTCCCCTTTTTTTCTTATTTTTTTTTTCCTTTCCCCTTTCCTTCCTTTTTCTTTTTTCTCCTTCCCTCTTCCTTTTTCCCTCTATCTAGAGACATTTGGAACTGGAATGTCCAAGTTTTTACAGAAATCTTGAAGGTCTTCCAGGAACTTTCATCTAACAGTTCTTCCTTCTTTCTGCACCAATAAGGATGCTGGGAAACCCCAGCTTTATTTAATGTTGGCCTTCCTCGAGTGCTCTAGAAGCAGTTTTAGTTGACGTCTCCGTGCCAGAGTTCCTGCTGATCAGTCAGAGAATATTTGTAATTCCACACTCTCAAATTTCACTGGGGAAACTCCTCTGACTTTGCTCCATATTCTGGCTTTGTCTTCATAAAGGTGAAATTTAATAATGACATCCCTGGCAATTTCCTCCCTCAGGCCAGGGGGCTTCCTGACCCTGTGTACACGGTCTATCTTAAGATCCTCGTCTAACCTTCTGTCCAGGATTGGATTAAATATTTTTTTCATTTTAGTCACTAGGTCTTCCCCTTGCTTTTCCGGTAAAGCTCTGATCCTGAGATTTTGACGAAGGCTCTGATTTTCTTGTTCTTCCAGTTTGCACAATATATCTCGATGGTCAGTTTGCATTCTCTTAATTTGCGTTTTTAGATCTAATATTTCTTGGGCCTGTTTTCCTGATAATTCCTCCGCTTCTTCAACCCTTCTCAATAAATGGCCCATATCCAACCTTACATTCGAAATCTCTGCTTTAATCAAATTTTCTAATTTTTCGAACATTTCCAGCATTTCCGTTTTTGTTGGAATAAGAGCCATCTTCCTTTGACCTTCTATTATACTGGAATCAGGCTCTCCATCTAGATTCAATTCTTCCCTGGATTTTTCACTGATCCACTTGAAGTTTCCCTAGTTCTTTCTTCTTTTCCTTTGTACTTGTTTGCTTTTTTTCCAGACCCGGGCTTTTTGAACTTGCGTCCTTAAGATATTTCTGGATTGTGCTCGTATTTAAGCTCTCTTTAGGGGTCTTGGGTTCTGTCGCATTTTGCGACCAACCTCTCATAGTCTCTTTTGATGTCTTCCCCCCTTCCCTTAATGATCGATAATTAAAGAGACCAAAGAGTTTAGCCCCCTTTAGGAATCAGTCCCGTACCCTTGGTCTCTGCCACAGAGGCAAAGGGGAAGATGAAATCGGCTCTAACTCAGACTAAGCAGAGCCAGGATCTGTATTCTCAGTTCATATATGATGAAGAGACCCCCTAGCTGGCTCCGCTGCACAACATGCAATGGTCTTGTCCTTTATAGTGTTCTGTTACACAAAGGCGATGAAGGAAACAGGCTAAAAAGCAAAAAAGGGAAAAAGCAAGTAGTATCTTCCAATTACTCTTCAGTAAAACTTCATGAAGGTCTGCAGGTGTTTAGAGCGATCCCCCTGGGGAACCGTGGGTAATGTCTTGTACACAATAGAACGCTCTTATATTTGCAATCCCGCTCCAGATCTTTCATATATGTTGGCAGTGGGTCAAGATATATAAACAAACCGTTCTATAGCTCAGAGGGCTCTGCGGGGAACTACAAACAAAGGATATTGACCACACTGTGTCTCCCCACTTATCTCTGAACCCCTTATCAGCAAGTTCACACTTTATGCTTTAAAATACGTTCCAATGCAAAAGACCTTTATGTAACCTGCACAGGAGAGTTCCAGGAAAAGACGGACCGGTCGAAAGCTTTAAATCCTCTTCTGGGTTCTATATTCGATATCAGCAAGCCTTATGTATCTCACAGTTTAGTTTTCCTCCAGGCCCTTTGACTCTTAGATCCTTCTGCTATTTAATATGCACATTGACATGCGGTCCCTTTAAAGAGTTTCTAAGATGGCTTTGTCAGGGATCGCTTTAAATATAGAGGTAAAAGTTCATACCTGAGGAGGGCTTCTTCATACAGCTTGTGCAGTTCTTACCCTCCAGAGGGAATCTGGTCCATCTGATACAGTGATGTATAGGGTTGTTACAAAGCTCCAGAGAGGTCCTGGTCCGCTTAATGCTCCCTCTTTATGGATAAGAACTGCTTCCTTGTCCCCCGCTATGCATAGTCAGTATGAGCAATGACATAGAGGTGAGAGGGAAAGGGAGGTAAAGGGAGATGGTGTTCACATGCAGACAGATACCGGACGGTCCGAGCAGGGACACTGTATGACGCTGTGTTTATCACCATTTCTTTGGCCGATCGAAGGTGCCGATTTCAGCCTGCCAGCTCTGCGCTCAAGACCATCACCTGCAATTGTTGGTGTGGGATTTCCTTCCACCGGGGGATGTGTGGGCACTCACCCCGCTCTGTGCCCGCTAGTTCGTCCGAGCCACCTCCGCCTGCTCACAGCGGCGCCACCATCAGGCCCCTCCCCTAGCTCTGACACGTCACGTCAGCATCACGTCCCGACTGTCTGGCTATTTTGTTGACCTACTAGTTGCATTACTTTCTTACATACTCGAGGACTTTTTCTAACAGACCTAAAATGTGCAGATGTGATTGGGGCCTTCTACCCCCTATAGGAGGGGCTGTATGGTGTATAGGGTGTAGTTGTAGAATATTAATTGTGATTAATTATCATTATACATGGAATATCTGCAGACATTCCCACAATGCACTTCTCTGACCTGGGCCTTGGGGTGAATTTTTGGGAAACACTGGAGTGAGTTCAGAAGAGAATTCAGACAGGAAAATGTTTGATTACTGTGGAGTTTTCTAGAATCTCCTCTGTAATGCAGTTCTCTATCTCCTCTGTAATGCAGTTCTCTATCTCCTCTGTAATGCAGTTCTCTATCTCCTCTGTAATGCAGATCTCTATCTCCTCCGTAATGCAGTTGTCTATCTCCTCTGTAATGCAGATCTCTATCTCCTCTGTAATGCAGTTCTCTATCTCCTCTGCAATGCAGTTCTCTATCTCCTCTGTAATGCAGATCTCTATCTCCTCTGTAATGCAGTTCTCTATCTCCTCTGTAATGCAGTTCTATATCTCCCCTATAATGCAGTTCTCGATATTCTCTGTAATGCAGTTCTCTATCTCCTCTGTAATGCAGATCTCTATCTCCTCTGGCCGCCCTGTCAGTTGATGACAAGGTTGAACAATACGTTGTGTTAAATATCAGCTAGATGACAGAAAAGCTTTTATTTTTCGGTGTATGGAGCAGTAGGGGTCCAGTGCTCCCTACTACTCATTGGATTCCAGTGAATAGTGTCTGACAGACTATGACTGTATTAGAAGTCATCAGTGCAGACCACACCCTCTATACCATTGTCATGTGACAGGCAGGGGGATTACCCCAATGTATCATTGTCATGTGACAGGCAGGGGGATTACCCCAATGTATCATTGTCATGTGACAGGCAGGGGGATTACCCCAATGTATCATTGTCATGTGACAGGCAGGGGGATTACCCCGATGTATCATTGTCATGTGACAGGCAGGGGGATTACCCCATTAAGTTATTGTCATGTGACAGGCAGGGGGATTACCCCGTTAAGTCATTGTCATGTGACAGGCAGGGGAAAGTTACCCTGTTATGTCATTGTCATGTGACAGGCAGGGGGATTACCCCAATGTATCATTGTCATGTGACAGGCAGGGTGGGGGAAGTTACCCTGTTATGTCGTTGTCATGTGACAGGCAGGGGGGATCACCCCAATGTATTATTGTCATGTGACAGGCGAGGGGGGATTACCCGGTTATGTCATTGTCATGTGACAGGCATGGTGGGTGATTACCCTGTTATGTCATTGTCATGTGACAGGCAGGGTGGGGGATTACCCTGTTATGTCATTGTCATGTGACAGGCAGGGGGAAGTTACCCTGTTATGTCATTGTCATGTGACAGGCAGGGGGAAGTTACCCTGTTATGTCATTGTCATGTGACAGGCAGGGGAGATTACCCCTATGTATCATTGTCATGTGACAGGCAGGGGAGATTACCCCTACGTATCATTGTCATGTGACAGGCAGGGTGGGGGAAGTTACCCTGTTATGTCGTTGTCATGTGACAGGCAGGGGAGATTACCCCTATGTATCATTGTCATGTGACAGGCAGGGGAGATTACCCCTACGTATCATTGTCATGTGACAGGCAGGGTGGGGGAAGTTACCCTGTTATGTCGTTGTCATGTGACAGGCAGGGTGGGGGAAGTTACCCTGTTATGTCGTTGTCATGTGACAGGCAGGGTGATTACCCCGATGTTTCATTGTCATGTGACAGGCAGGGGGATTACCCCGTTAAGTCATTGTCATGTGACAGGCATGGTGGGGAAGGTTACCCTGTTATGTCGTTGTCATGTGACAGGCAGGGGGGATCACCCCAATGTATTATTGTCATGTGACAGGCGAGGGGGGATTACCCGGTTATGTCATTGTCATGTGACAGGCAGGGTGGGGGATTACCCTGTTATGTCATTGTCATGTGACAGGCAGGGTGGGGGGGATTACCCTGTTATGTCATTGTCATGTGACAGGCAGGGTGGGGGGGATTACCCTGTTATGTCGTTGTCATGTGACAGGCAGGGGAGATTACCCCTATGTATCATTGTCATGTGACAGGCAGGGGGATTACCCTGTTATATCATTGTCATGTGACAGGCGAGGGGGGATTACCCTGTTATATCATTGTCATGTGACAGGCAAGGGGGATCACCCCAATGTATCATTTTCATGTGACAGGCGTGGGGCGGGATTACCCCATTATGTCATTGTCATGTGACAGGCTAGGGGATTACCCCATTATACCATTGTCATGTAACAGGCAGGGGGGTTACCCTGTTATGTCCTTGTCATGTGGCAGGCTAGGGAATTAACCCAATGTATCATTGTCATGTGACAGGCAGGTGGGTTTACCCAAATGTATCATTGTCATGTGACAGGCAGGGGGGTTACCCCGTTATACCAATGTCATGTAACAGGCAGGGGGGGATTTCCTGTTATGCCATTGTCATGTGACAGGCAGGGGGGTTACCCCATTATACCATTGTCCTGTGACAGGCAGGGGGGTTACCCTGTTATTTCATTGTCATGTGACAGGCAGTGGGGATTCCCTTTAATGTCATTGTCATGTGACAGGCAGGGGGGGTTACCCTGGTATGTCTTTGTCATGTGACAGGCAGGGGATTACCCTTTTATACCATTGTCATGTGACAGGGGGGGGGGGGGATCACCCCAATGTGTCATTGTCCTGTGACAGACGGGGGGATTACCCCAATATATCCTTGTCATGTGACAGGCAGGGGGATTACTGTGACTCAGTGGACCCAAGTTTGAAAAGCAGCTGTGAAGATGTAGACTGTTTCCCTTCAGTGCAGAGACATGTTTTTACAAAGAATGATGCCAACCTGATGGTATTTAGAAGGTCCCCAGAATATCCGCTGATAAAACCATTTGTTATGGTACTCGTAGAACCCCTTCCAGGATGTCCAGACCTCCTTCTTTCAAAGTCTCTACCAAGGCCTCCGGAACACCTTCTGTCAAAGCCTCCGGAACACCTTCTGTCAAAGCCTCCGGAACACCTTCTGTCAAAGCCTCTACCAAAGCCTCCAGAACACCTTCTGTCAAAGCCTCCGGAACACCTTCTGTCAAAGCCTCTACCAAAGCCTCCGGAACACCTTCTGTCAAAACCTCTGGCAAGACTTCCAAAACACCTTCTGTCAAAATCCATGCTAAGACCTCCAGTGGTGCTCACAAAACCACTGCCAGGACCTCGACTGCCACTCGCAGAACCAAGAAGTAAAGAATTTCCTGAAACAACGATGGGCCTGTTCTCCAACCAGAAGATTATTTAAGCTCCAGCCCTTAAAGTGTCTAGTTTTATCGCCAGCTCTCCTTTTGTGAACAAGAGCTAATATACTTACTGATTGTTTTACTTGTTGCTGATCTGGATTGTCCTGACTACTCTCTTGCCTGCCACGTGCCCATGACCTCTGCACGGACCTGACTACGCCTCTTCCTAGCATTTCATGTACAGTCTCCAAAACATAGCCATTCTCTTCCAGCTACCTCCATGATGGGTCAATCCAGAGGGTTGCAACCTGGTGACAGCTAGCAGAAAAGAAAACTGGAACCACTAGGGTTCCTGGGCCATCTCCACCATCAAGAGCTCTGGTAAAGACCAGTTGTCACTTGGACTCTGCACCTCAGGTCCACACCTCTGGCTGGGGACACTGTAACACCATCTGTACTGTACAACAGTATGAAGGAAAATTGTTATATAACCCTTATCATAATAAAATAATTGTATGGAATTCTGTGCTACCTAATAAAAACGAGACAAAGAAAAAAAAATGTGTGCTTTGTGTGGATTAAACAATTTTGGGAGGGGGATAACTGGAGGAAAACAGGAACAAGGCAATATAAAGTGGGGGAGAATTGGGCAAAAGATATCCACAGACACAGATAAGGAGCCAGCGGGGAAAAGGTCTTCTATGTGTGTGTGTATATACAGAAAGAGGTTTGTTAATGGCATTTTTGGCGGTGCCTTAAACAAATAGTATCAGAAAAGATTTTTTTTTTTTAATTTAACACATTTTATTTTAACATCTTAAAAAATTGTGCAATATAAATAATTGGCAGATTGACATTTAATCACATAATAGGTGACATTTTCGAGGTAGAAGATAACATGATGTTTTTATCCTGCCATGTTTCGCCCGTGAGGGCTTCCTCAGGGATTTAATTGAAAAGGTCCCTTCCTTTGACACCCTCGCTTAATCTTATATTGGCAGTCCTTTTGTGAGTGTATATATGTGTGTGTGTGTGTGTGTATATATATTTATAATATATACCCGTTGTTTGGTTTAGGTGTGTCATCAACATATATAATTTTCTTTGGTGTTCACCACTAGACACTGTTTAATTTTCATATTATTATTTACATATTGTAGCTTGGTCTCTGCGTGCCCTCTGGCCGCACGGTTTGTCCTGTGTCTTCTGCAGCATTTTGGTGGCCCTGCTTTGGCATGCTTGGGAGACCACACTGGGTAAGCTACTGACTGGCTGTACATGGCAAATGCTGAATATAAGTAATTACTGTTTTCATCAGTGCATAATATCCTTTTTGTATGTTTTAGGCACTATTAAATGTATGTTGTCTGATATTATTATGGCATTTGTTCTTGTTCTGAACAGTGACCTTTTCAATATATTCGCTGAGGAAGCCCTCACGGGCGAAACATGTCAGGATAAAAACACCATGTTATCTTATACCTCGAAAATGTCACCTATTATTTTTATATTGCACAATTTTTAATGATAAAATAAAATGTGTTAAGTTTAAAAAAAATAATATATATTTTCTGGTACTATTTGTTTAAGGCACTGCCAAAAATCCAGTTAACAAACCTCTTTCTGTATATCTGCCTTACTGAGGGATGTTGGTGCCAGTAGGTTAGTATGTCACTAGCCCGCACTACTACTTTCTCTTCTATGTGTGGTCTACACCAATATACCCGAATACCCTGCAGGCCACCTGATCTATACCCAGAATTCATTGCATTTATCATGTATAGCTCTGACATATACCGCATAGCTGTACAGATAACACTGAGCCAGTCACATCAGTCTCTGTACCAGAGGAGCTTACACTCTAATGTCCCCCACAGTCGCACACTATTATTATTATACATTTATATAGCTCTGGCACATACTGCAGTTCTGTGCAGAGATCACTGAGCCAGTCACATCAGTCTCTGTACAAGAGGAGCTTACACTCTAATGTCTCCCATAGTCACCCACTATTATTATTATACATTTATATAGCTCTGACACATACCGCAGTGCTGTGCAGAGAACACTGAGCCAGTCACATCAGTCTCTGTACAAGAGGAGCTTACACTCTAATGTCCCCTCCCCCACAGTCACATCAGTCTCTGTACCAGAGGAGCTTACACTCGAATGTCCCCCACAGTCACACACTATTATTATTGATATTATGCCTTGACATGCATACAGAGAAGACCGCTCTTTTGCTAGCCCCACCCTTCTTTGTCATTATTCTGGTGATCCTGGAACACATCTGCTTCTGACACTGGAACACCCCCTGCTTCTTACATATAAACCTAAAGTAAAAAGGAAGAGTAAATTACTAAGAAGGTCCTCTTAAAACTGAGGGACGTTTCTGATAGGTCATTTTGGATGCAGAGAGAGTACACTCCAACTCTCCTCCTCCGATTCATTTCACTAGTTGGCTGGCTTTGTTTTTTCCGCACCTCTCATACACAACACAGTGAAATCCAACAAACTTCGATCAAGGTATTCTTCTAAGAAATGTGAGAATTATTCTGACCATTATGCAAATCACCTGCATGTTTCTGAGCCCTCGGAATGCAGACTTGCGGGGTATGTTGATGTTTTCCTTTCTGTTTCAAGAAATGACATCTGCAGACCTGAAAGACTGGCTGAACTGCTCTACCTGAAGAAACTGAAATAGATATGGTGGCCCTGAGCTGTGGGCATGACCTTAATAAAGATTGTATTGTCTACGTGTTGACTCAGATCTACGAGGTTAGAACTTGTCTGGTATGCAGAGAGTGGTCCCAGGAATGGTCAGCACTGCAGACATGCTAAAACACTCTGTTCCAGGTCACATGTAGCATACAAGGGGATTCCCTGTACATACTGCCTCCATACCCCTGTACCTGCGGAGAAATCCTGCCTGTGGTGTGAAGCTTGGTTTTGTAACAATCACATCAAATTCACAGAAATTCACCAGATCTTACCGGATCCCAGCACTTCCTTTAACATAAGGAGGTCCTGGAGTAATACCGCACCAAGGGCTCTACCTGTATCTGTTTATCCTGAAGCAAGGGTTATAACCAACAGCAACTGGAGATGCTGGAGGGGGCCTCTAAGAAGAAGACGGAGCGACTGAGACACATTGACCTGGGAAGAAGGAGAGACTGGAATACATTGATCTGAGAAGGAGAGACTGGAAAACATTGACCTCTGAGAAGGAGAGACTGGAATACAGTGACCTCTGAAAAGAGAAAGGAGAGACTGAGACACATTGACCTCTGGGAAGGAGGAGAGGCTGGAAAACATTGACCTGAGAAGGAGAGACTGGGACACTTCGACCTTTGAGAAGGAGGAGGAGAGGCTGGAAAACATTGCCTTGAGAAGAAGAACTAAAGACTAAGACACATTGATCTCTGAGAAGGAGAGACTGTGACACATTGCCTTGGGGAGAAGAAGGAGGCTTTAAGACAAATAGATCTCTGAGAAGAAGAAGGAGAGACTGCAACATATTGACCTCTGAAAAGAAAAAGAGACCGCGACAGGTTGACATTTGAGAAGGAGGTGGATGGACTGGAAAACATTGACTTAAGAGGAAGAAGGATAGACAAAGACACATTGACTTCTGAGAAGAATAAGGAGAGACTGAGACACAATGACCTCTGAGAAGAAGAAGTTGAGACTGGGACACATTGACCTCTGAGAAGAAGAAGTTGAGACCGCGACAGGTTGACATTTGAGAAGGAGGTGGATGGACTGGAAAACATTGACTTAAGAGGAAGAAGGATAGACAAAGACACATTGACTTCTGAGAAGAATAAGGAGAGACTGAGACACAATGACCTCTGAGAAGAAGAAGTTGAGACTGGGACACATTGACCTCTGAGAAGAAGTTGAGACTGGGACACATATTGACCTCTGAGAAGGAGAGACTGAGACACATTGACCTCTGAGAAGAAGGAGGAGAGACTGAGACACAGTGACCTCTGAAAAGGAGGAGAGACTGGAACACATTGACCTGAGAAGTAGGAGGTTGATTCACTAAAACTGGAGAGTGCAGAATTTGGTGCAGCTCTGCATGGGAGCCAATTGGCTTCTAACTTCAGCTTCTTCAATCAAGCTTTGGTAATAAAACCTGGAAGCGGATTGGTTTCTATGCAGAGCTGCACCTGATTTTGCGCTCTCCGATTTTAGTCGATCAACCCCACTGACTGGGTTAAAAGACCAAGGATCAGATAGCCGAGGTCCTTTCAGTCTTCTGGATGGAGATAGAGAAGACAGTTGGAGATATGATGCTGGTGATATAGATGGGGGTCTAATCTTTGAGACAATTCAGGCAGGTTTATCTAAAATTATAACTACTGAAAATGATTGGTTGCAGGTGCCGGAAGCTTCCTATTTACTACTAGATGTAACCACTGCTGCCAATGAAATCCACCTTATAGAATACTTAAAAATGACAACCTGGTTCTGCAAAGATCAGTCCTTTAGTGACGCAGAGAGGTTCCATAATAACGGGGTACTGAACACTGACCCTGGCTGTGTGCCAGATAAAATCTTGTAGAGGGCCGTAGTTTGGAGATCCCTATTTTATACAGTACCAAACATAGAGCGATAGAATAGTAAGAGGGTTGGGGGTGTTGAAGGAGCACTGGTTATGATGGTCATACACAAGGACAAAGCGTGCACCTGGTTATGCTTGCTATAAGGTGATAGTAGTTAGCATCTTGCCCCCTCAGGAGACAAAGTAGAGAAACCAGGAGGTAGGTTCCAACAGTTATAAGGGTCCTGAGCACGGGATATTGCTGAGCCAGGGTCTTAAAGATTCAAAATCAGAATGATCAACCAACAGGTCCAAGTAGAGAGGGCCTCCTTTAATCTTGGATAGGGACCCCGGTATCATCACTGTAACAGAAGCCGTGACAATAGAGATGCACATTTTGTTTTAGGCAGAAAAAAATGTTTCACCAAAATGAGGGGATTTGGTGACCCTCCCCCCACCACTTGTGTATGCCTGATCCTCAGAACATTTCCTACAATGACTGGAGGAAGATGAGACTCTGAGGGAGCGCGGTACCAAAGAGACCACCTTGTCATTGTTATCCTGGAGGTATGAGGAGGGGGAGGGTTTGTGGGTGAGTGCACGGCGCTTCTTCCAGTCCTCACCCAGAACATTCCCATTAACATATCACAGGAGGTCTCATCCAGCGGGTCCCCTCTCTCATCAGCCTGAACATTTGGGAAATCGCCCAGGAAGGGGTTCAGGGCCAGAAAAAAAAATGTTGAAGTGGTGTGAGTGTAAGGCTGGCCTTACATTATACAATTCTCTTTTACAATTTTCCTTTAGATTTACCAAATCCATCTAATATGAGGTCACACCTAAACACTTTCCCTTGTATGCGATCAGATGGCCCCTTCTACTACATAGTTGAAGGTAAATCTAAAGTAAATGGAACAAGAAAATTTTATGATGTGTGGCCAGCTCTGGAGACGGAGGTAGCTGCCTCTTTAGTGTATGAATGAATCTAAGCATGGAAGGTGCTGTGCTTGTGTGGAGAGAACCTGGAGGAGATGAGGCCCTGCTTGTATGGGGAGAACCTGGTGGAGATGAGGCCCTGCTTGTGTGGAGAGAACCTGGTGGAGATAATGCCCTGCTTGTATGGGGAGAACCTGGTGGGGATGAGGCTCTGCTTGTGTGGAGAGAACCTGGTGGAGATTAGACCCTGCTTGTATGGGGAGAACCTGGTGGAGATGAGGCCCTGCTTGTATGGGGAGAACCTAGTAGAGGTGAGGCCCTGCTTGTGTGGAGAGAACCTGGTGGAGATGAGGCTCTGCTTGTGTGGAGAGAACCTGAAGGAGATTAGACCCTGCTTGTATGGGGAGAACCTGGTGGGGATGAGGCCCTGCTTGTATGGGGAGAACCCGGAGGAGATGAGGCCCTGCTTGTATGGGGAGAATCTGGTAGAGGTGAGGACCTGCTTGTGTGGAGAGAACCTGGTGGAGATTAGACCCTGCTTGTATGGGGAGAACCTGGTGGGGATAATGCCCTGCTTGTATAGGGAGAACCTGGTGGGGATGAGGCCCTGCTTGTATGGGGAGAACCTGGTAGAGGTGAGGCCCTGCTTGTTTGGAGAGAACCTGGTGGAGATGAGGCCCTGCTTGTATGGGGAGAACCTGGTGGAGATGAGGCCCTGCTTGTATGGGGAGAACCTGGGGGAGATGAGGCCCTGCTTGTATGGGGAGAACCTGGTGGAGATGAGGCCCTGCTTGTATGGGGAGAATCTGGGGGAGATGAGGCCCTGCTTGTATGGGGAGAACCTGGTGGAGATGAGGCCCTGCTTGTGTGGAGAGAACCTGGTGGAGATGAGGCTCTGCTTGTGTGGAGAGAACCTGGTGGAGATTAGACCCTGCTTGTATGGGGAGAACCTGGTGGGGACGAGGCCCTGCTTGTGTGGAGAGAACCTGGTGGAGATTAGACCCTGCTTGTATGGGGAGAACTTGGTGGGGATGATGCCCTGCTTGTATAGGGAGAACATGGTGGGGATGAGGCCCTGCTTGTATGGGGAGAACCTGGCAGAGGTGAGGCCCTGCTTGTGTGGAGAGAACCTGGTGGAGATGAGGCCCTGCTTGTATGGGGAGAACCTGGTGGAGATGAGGCCCTGCTTGTATGGGGAGAACCTGGTAGAGATGAGGCCAGGAGTCCCTGGAAAAGTCAAGGAAGTGAAATAGTTTATTATTTCATTTGAAGGTCATCTTCATATACATCACCCTGACAGTGCGTGTTTTACTAATTTCCTTTCCTTGTAACACTTGTAGATTCAGGTGTATATGGGGCGGTCCTCATTACATATGCAGGATCTGCTTAGTTGTGCTGCACAGTGATCGTGCCTTGCTGCTCCTCTCCTTCAATGTGTACAATTCACATGGGAATGATTAGAAATGGACATTTCCCCTTTAATACCGCTCTGTAAGACCACATTCCCCATGTCTGAGGCCGCTCTGATTACTCAGCAATGGCGGCATCAATGTAACAAGTGATAAGTAATTCATGTATTTGTCTGCATTATAATTCTGTGATTGTGTCTCTCATTTGATGATTCCTGGATTTCCATTTACTGATAATAAATTCAATGAATTCAGCTGGAGTGATTTTTTTACGGGGAAGGTGTCAGAGGGGTTTCCAAGAGAACCGGTCGGCTACAGTGCCTTGAAAAAGTATTCATACCCCTTGACATTTTCCACATTTTGTCATGTTACAAACAAAATTGTAAATGTATTTTATTGGGATTTTATGTGATAGACCAACACAAAGTGGCTCATAATTGTGAAGTGAAAGGAAAATGATAAATGATACAAATAAATATGTGAAAAGTGTGTGTGTGTGTGTGTGTGGGGGGGGGGTATTTGTATTCAGCCCCCTGTACAAATACACAACAATCTTAGAAGAAAGCCTGTTATGCCCTGTACACACGATCGGACATTCCGACAACAAAACCGTGGATTTTTTTTCCAAAGGATGTTGGCTCAAACAGTCACACAAATGTTGTCAGAAATTCTGAATGTCAAGAGCCGAGAAAAATTTGGTTCTTCTGCTTGATTCCGAGCCTGCGTGGACTTTTGTGCATCGGACTTGTGTACACGCGATCGGAATTTCCGACAAGTGTTGTTGTCGGAAAATTTGAGATCCTGCTCTCAAACATTTGTTAGTGGAAATTCCGCCAACAAATGTTCTATGGAGCATACACACGGTCGGACTTTCCGACAACAAGCCCACATCCAACATTTGTTGTCGGAAAATCCTATCGTGTGTACAGGGCATTAGAGTCTACAAAAGAGGAGATGGGGATCTCCATACAAAGAGAATCGATACTTTTTGGCTTTGTCTTCCTGTTTGTTCCCATTCCCTACATCAGGGATTTACAGAGGAGAGGAAGATGTGACCTGTTGATGGGTTCAAATGTCCTGAAATGAAAAGAACAGAAAATAATAATCCTGTACTGAGTCAGCAGTTCACTGCCACGGCGCTCTCCACATATCCCACCCAACCGGACCAGCCGGTTCTCACACATTTCATACATTCCAATACAACACACCGTCCAACCTTCACAGTTCGAGTATCCCTTACCATGTCCCTCTACTATGTCCCTGTACTCTGGTCTTTACCGTGTCCCTGTACCGTGTCCCTCTACTGTGTCCCTCTACCCTGGTCTTTACCGTGTGCCTTACTGTGTCCCTCTACTATGTCCCTGTACTATACCCCTGTATTATGTCCCTGTACCCTGATCTTTACTGTGTCCCTGTACCCTGGTCCTTACTATGTCCTTGTACCCTGACCCTCTATGTCCCTGTCCCATGTCTCTCCATTGTGTCCCTGTACCCTGATCTTTACTGTGTCCCTGTACCCTGACCCTCTATGTCCCTGTACAATGACCCTCTACTATGTCCCTGTCCCATGTCTCTCCATTGTGTCCCTGTACCCTGGCATTCTACTGTGTCCTTGTACCGTGGCCCTATACTGTGTCCTTGTACCGTGGCCCTATACTGTGTCCTTGTACCGTGGCCCTATACTGTGTCCTTGTACTGTGGCCCTATACTGTGTCCTTGTACTGTGGCCCTATACTGTGTCCTTGTACCGTGGCCCTATACTGTGTCCTTGTACTGTGGCCCTATAATGTGGCCCTATACTGTGTCCTTGTACCGTGGCCCTATACTGTGTCCTTGTACCGTGGCCCTATACTGTGTCCTTGTACCGTGGCCCTATACTGTGTCCTTATACTGTGGCCCTATAGGGAAGTAGGGGTCAGAAGATGGAAGCACAGCATGCAGGGGGGGACACAGGAGATGGACACACCCAGAAGTGTTGTCCTCAGTGGAGACGTCATTGGAAGGCAGCAGTAGAGGTAAGTCAAGTGATTGGTCTATTCTGTATATCTGATATTTAATGTTTCATTGTAAACATTTTGCCGAATCCAACAATGTAACCTATTGCAGCTTACCAGTCATTAAATGTGGCGGCTGCATTTGTTTTCTTTTTTTGGCATTTGCATTCAAGCAGAACTTTACTCGCGTTTTATATTTTGTTAATCAGGTTCCTCCCCCTCCCCCCACCCCCCTGAACACAGTTTACCATGCCTCAGTTATGAATGAACAGAGTCGGTGATTGGTACGTAACGCTGACTCTATTCAGGGGGGCGGTAAATGTGTCCTTCACCCGCTTCCCATCCTGAAAGCATCCCCTGCATTGCAAGACTCTAAAAGATCAAAAGTTCACGAATTCCCTTCCCGTAAATGCTACACCTTGTCCGTGAAATGACGCACACCCCTCCCCCAACACTCTTTTTAAGACTTAACTCTCCAGATCTGAGGCTGAATTTTCATTCCTCTTCCTGGTGCGGCCAAAATGAAAGACAAGGTGAGCTGCTCCGTCTGCCTCGACACGAAGCCCGAGCTGGTGACACTGAGATGTGGACACAACTTTTGTCAAGAATGTGTCACCTGTGTGCTCAGAGCTCCAGAGGAGTTTGGGGTTTCGGCCTGCGCAGAATGCCAGGAATGGCTCCAGGAACAGCAGAAAAAAGAAGAGCTTCCGAACCCGGACTCTTCCCAATCAGAACTGAACCCGGACTCTTCCCAATCAGAAGTCGAGGGATCCAAGTCATTCTGTACGTTTTGTATAGGTTCCTCCGTCCCGGCTGTGAAATACTGCCTGCGTTGTGAAGCTTTCCTGTGTGGCCCACACCTTCTAGTCCACAAAGTGTCACCAGACCACGTCTTATGTGATGCCGCCACTTCCCCCCATAACTACAGCGCCCTCACCCACAAAGGGTCTGATGAGGTGATGATAGACCTCCTCCTAGAGAAACTGACCACCAAGAAAGAAAAGACGCAGAAACGAGTGCTGAGCCTGCGGGGGCACCAGGAGAAGGTGACGGAGAAAGCTGAAGGGGTGACGGACGGGGTCAATGTCCTCTTCAAAGGACTCCAGAAACAACTGAAAAAAATCCAGAAGCGAGTCCTACAAGAGACGTCCCGGCAGGAGAAAAAGGTTTCACAGTCACTCTCGGATCTGATCCAGAAGCTGGAGATGGAGACGGAAGAGTTGTCCAGGAAAGTCCATCATATTGAGGAGCTCTGGGCCTTGCGTGACCCTTCACATGCCCTACAAGATGAGGGTTTCCGGGACATCAACAAGGCGGCGTATGCAGACGAGGACCTGGAAGATGAGGCTGGAGATGTGAATGAAGAGTCTCTCTCGGAGATGATACATGACGGTTTATTTCAGATGATAAACGCTGTAAGTCCAGAAATCCGCACTCAGTCACTGACGAGGGTTCATCTGGACATGGACACAGCGGCTGATAATGTCTTCATCTCTGAAGATCTGCAAGCTGCATCCTGGTCCGTGTTAAGTCAGAAGCTTCCAGCGACTCCTCAGCGCTTTGAGTCCTTCCAGGTTCTAAGCAGCACAGTCTTCCCCTTGGGGCGATACTACTGGAGGGTGAAGACCAGCGCATCGGGAAGCTGGAGAGTCGGGGTGTGTTACCCCAGTATGGACCGCAGAGGAGACACTTCTGTCATTGGGAATAACGACAAATCCTGGTGTGTGTGTCAGATCTGTGACAGCAAAAACCTCTTCTCCCATGCAGCAAAGCATGACAAAGAAAACACTGCTTTACCTTTCAGTCTTTCCTGTAACAGACTTGGGATATATCTGGATTATGAGGCGGGGCGACTCTCCTTTTATGAGCTGAGACTCCCGATCAGACACCTCCATACCTTCACCACCACCTTCACCGAGCCCCTCCATGCCGCCATCTACGTCTGTGGTGAGGAACAGAAATGCCCCACATGGGCGAAATTCATGGACTGATCTTTTCTCTGAATTGACCAAACTACATAGAGGAAGCCTCCACCCCCTCTCCCCTTCCATGGGGCAAATCTGACGTTATGGGGGGGGGGGGGTGATTATGGCAAAATATTCCCCAACCTTCCTGTAGTCATCATGATTGTGGATCCTCCTATGTGTAAGAAAAGTATATTTGTTATTATTACATTCTGCTGTTGATTATAACATTGGTGCTTCCTGTGTGTTTAATGCTTTTACTGTAGAGAACCAGATTAACTATGTAACTATCGGGTTGATTTACTAAAACTGGAGAGTGCAGAATCTGGTGAAGCTCTGCATGGCAGCCAATCAGCTTCTAACTTCAGCTTCTTCTTCAATGAAGCTTTGACAATAAAACCTGGAAGCTGATTGGTTTCTATAAAGAGCTGCACCAAATTTTAGGCTCTCCAGTTTTAGTAAATCCCCCCCCAATATGTAACCAATGGGTTTTCCCGAGCTTTGCTGTATGTGCAGAATGCTGGCACTGTGGTTGCTGGTGTCCGGTCACAGTGTATGCCGTACATTGGTTAAAACAGCAGTCCTGCCGGCCACGAGTGTGAATTCCGCCCAGCAAACCCCAACTGAATAAGTCTTCGTCTGTGGGGAACCATTCACCGATATGTGGAGAGAGGGGCCTGACAATTAGACTGTATGGGGGGGGGGGGGGGGCTGTACACTCTCCAAGGACATCATCCTTCCATGTTCTCCAGACCTCCAGGTAGGCTCTTAAGTCCCCGGCATCCTGTCTCCTCCCGCCCTGGAAGCTTTCCTATTGGTTGCTGAGGCACCCCTCAAACAGAAAAACCAATAGGGGGATTGGGAGGTTAAAGGGGAGGGGCTTTACCTGAGGAGTTGAGATTTGCATATGACTGAGTTGCCAGGTTCATGAGTGGTTCACCTGAGGAGCGGTGCACTGAGCCCTGCGCTGAGTGCTGCACTGAGCACTGCACTGAGCCCTGCACTGAATGCTGCACTGAGCGCTGCACTGAGCTCTGCACCGAGCTCTGCACCGAGCGCTGCGCCGAGCCCTGCGCCGAGCCCTGCGCCGAGCGCTGCGCCGAGCCCCGCACCGAGCTCCGCACCGAGCCCTGCACTGAACGCTGCACTGAGCACTGCACTGAACGCTGCACTGAGCTCTGCACTGAAGGCTGCACTGAGCTCTGCACCGAGCCCTGCGCTGAGCGCTGCACTGAGCCCTGCACTGAACGCTGCACTGAGCACTGCACTGAGCTCTGAACTGAAGGCTGCACTGAACGCTGCACTGAGCTCTGCGCTGAGCGCTGCACTGAGCACTGCACTGAGCTCTGAACTGAAGGCTGCACTGAGCCCTGCACTGAGCTCTGCACTGAGCCCTGCACTGAGCTCTGCCCTGAACGCTGCACTGAGCTCTGCACCGAGCCCTGCACTGAGCTCTGCACCGAGCCCTGCACTGAGCGCTGCACTGAGCCCTGCACTGGTCATACAAGACTAGGCGAGGCTCTCAGGGAAGAGAGGAAATGTGATAACTGACACTTTGGGGGGAGATTTACTAAAACCAGAGAATGCAGAACCTGGAGCAGCTCTGCATAGAAACCAATCAGCTTCCAGGTTTTTTTTTTTTCAAAGCTTAAACGAGGAAGCTGAAGTTAGAAGCTGATTGGCCACTTTGCACAGCTGCAGCAGATTTTGCACTCTCCAGGTTTAGTAAACCAACCCCACCGACCAACCCTAGGTTCACACCTATGCGTTGTAGTGCGTTTTGCAGTTTGCAGAAATGCACTACAATCCATCTAACATGGTTTCCCATGGTACAAGTTCACATAGGGCCCCACAGTACAGGGACACAGTATTGCGTCCGGTGGCGTTTTTGGAAAGGGTCGGGGGCTTTTTTCCCCTGCGAGTTGCGGCGGGTAACAGGCTTCAATGGAACCGTACCAGAAACGCAAGTGTTGTGTTTGTGATGCGATTTTTGATGTGCTTTGCGTTTTTTTTCAGGTTTTTATTTTAGCAATGTACATAGCTGGTTGCAAAGCAGGGGGCTGGGATCAGTCACCAGCTGTCAGCGGGGCTGAATGTAAAAAGGAAAAAAATCACTGGCCAAAAAATAGATTGCAAAAAAAAAACCCAGCGTGGTGCCCCCCCCCCCCCCCCCCCCCCCCCCCAGGTCTATACCAGGTCCTTCTGCTCTAGTATGGATTCAGAGGGGACCCCACACCTCCCAACTTTTTAAAATGGGAATGAGGGACACCTATCGGCAAAAGTATGCAGGCATAGGACACACCTCCTTGCCACGCCCCCTTAAAGGTGAATTGTACAAAAAAACAAGATTGGTTAAACCCACAAGTGCTTTTTTTTTACCACAACTTTTCCTTTATATTGACTTTTGGAATTCACAAACGTAGCAATTTAGAAATCGGATGAAAGGTTGAGCACCAGGAAACACTTTTTGATAAAAAGTGCATTTTATATACAACTCTATAGATCAGACCAACATGAGGGACAAATGAGGAGGAATGAGGGACAGAGGGACATTGCTCCAAATCAGGGACAGTCCCTCGAAATCAGGGACAGTTGGGAGCTATGGGACCCCCCCCACACCAACATTTTTTAAAAAATGGTGTGGGGTACCCCCCAAAAATCTATACCAGGCCCTTATCCAAGCATGCCACCCGACAGGTCAGGAAAGGGAGGGGACAAGCGAGCGCCCACCCCCCCCTTCTCCTGAACTATACCAGGCCACATGCCCTCAACATGGGGATGGGTGCATACTTGATTGGGTGTTTCGTCACAAGTCTGACGTCGTCTAGGGGCACGACGAAACACGTCCAGGGGAGCGACGTGCTGACGTCACCGGAGGGAAAGGCCGTTTGTATGGTAGCCGGCCAACTATTAAATACTAGTCTGGTTTACAATATGGCGAGTCTTTCCTTTGTTTTGGGTTGCTATGAATGCGGGAATTGATTGAGGACTCTGGATCCTTGGACCCCCCCCCTGGAAAGGATAAGACCACCTGCTTGATAGGGGTGTTTGGAGGCTGTTTCTGGTTAGATCCGCCATCCCTGGAGATAAAGGTCCTGGCTGGGTATTCGTCACAAGAGAGTCAGGTTGTGTAATCTGCTATATACATCTTGTGTGTGTATATATATATATACTTTATATGGTGGATTTACACTTTGCATGTCGGTGTGAATATCTTATCTACACCGGGAGGACATCAAACACCTATTTGTTTTCTTGTGTGACGCACATCAGTCTCATCTGTGAAAGATCCGTCTGTCCAAGATTCTCGCTACTTTCCTGGGACTGATTACCCGACATCGGCGCTCCACATCCAAGTCGCACCCATCCAAAGTCTCCATTCACACTTGTGCAACTTGTCATGTGACTTTGCACATCAGAGTTGCATGACAAGTTGCACCCCTATGTTTTCCAAAGAAAACTATTCGTATGGCTCGGTTTCCACCAGTGCGATTTGGGACTGAAAAGTCGCATGACCAGTTGTACCCCAAGATTTCCAACGAGTACCGTTCATATCTGTGCAACTTCAAAGTAGTCCCTGCACTACTTTGGGTCCCACTTTGATGCGACTTGAGGTCCATAGACCTCAAGAATACACAGGCATTGTTTCAAGTAGCATCAAAATTTGCGGCAAAATCGCGCGACTTTCAGGTCGATATAGTGGAAACCTAGCCTATATGTGCGACCTAAAGTCGCAGCGACTTTAAAGTAGTTCATGTAATACTTTGGTCCGACTTTGATGCAACTTGAGTACCGTAGACGGCCATTTAAACCCTCAAAAAGTTGCTTGAAAGTCGCACCTGAATGTTATACATGCGAGAGTTGTGCAACAGTTGTCCGTTATCACGGGGCCAAGCCAAAGTCGCATCCAAGGACCTATCCAAAGTTGCGTTAGGCTCCATTCACACTTATGTGACTTGTCATGCAACTTTGAGCATTAAATTTGCAGGACAATGATAACCTTTCGTATATGTGCGACTTAAAGTTGCAGCGACTTCAAAGTAGTTCATGCATCACTTTGGTCCGACTTTCATGTAACTTGAGGGCCATAGACTTCAATGTTAACCCTCAAAAGTTGCATGAAAGTCACACCTGAATGCTCTACAATGCAACTTGTGTGCAACAGATGTCCATTATCACCGGTCAAAGCCAAAAGTCGCATCCAAGTCGCACCCATCCAAAGTTGGCTCAGAGTTGTATCAAAGTTGCACTCCAAAAACGGTGTAAGTTTGGAGTTGTACAAGTCTGAATGGAGCCTTAGAGCTTCACCAAATTTGTGCGACTTTAGAGTCGTAGAAGTGTGAATGGAGTGTAATGGTTGAAGGAATGACTTGGGCTACGTTTTCTACTATTGCGACCACAAAGTCGCGCGATTTAGGGTGCGGCTTTGAGTGCAGCTTTGATCCAACTTTACAGTCTCTGGATTCAAAGTTGCACCAAAAGTCGCATCAAAGTAGCGCAGGAACCTTTTCAAAGTCGCAGCAACTTTAAGTCGCATATCTGTAAACGGGTGCCACTAAAATCTATGGGATGTGACTTGTCATGCGACTTTATGTGTCCAAAGTTGCATGACAAGTCGCACAAATGGAAACAGAGCCTTATTGATGCGATCGGATCTGTATTGTGTATACGGCAACTTCCCCTCATTTGGGGAGGTGAGACATTTCTCTTGTACCAGGTGATGGACGCTCGGCCTTTCCTTTTTTTTTTTTTTCAATTCCCGTTTTTTTGCAGAATATATTTATAGTTTTATGGTGAAGAAAAAGGATTTGGACTTTTATATGCGATTCGGGGGTGGGGGGGAGGGGACACATTTGGAATATTGACACTATTGCTGAAGTTTTTTTATTTTTCATTGATTTATTTTGTTTATGACAATATTGATGCGATTATTTATTTATTTATTTCTGTTGCTCAGCCCCTTTGGTGGTTGATGATTGGAATAAACTTTCAGCAGAGGTAGTCAGACAGTCAGCAGTAAATGGCTTCAGACATGCTTGGGATACACATAGCTTGGGATACACATGTGTATCCCAAGCATGTCTGAAGCCATTTACTGCTGACTGTCTGACTACCTCTGCAGTCAGACAATAAAGTAAACAAAAAACAAAAAAAGGAAAAAAAAATGGGCAGACTGCACTTTTCTATGTTCGGTAGCGCGGTCACAATTTAATATTGGATTCTCACACCCCTTTGGTGACCGCCGGTGACGTTGTTGTCATGTGACATCATTTTTTTTTAGAAGGTTTCAGAATATTAGCCGGTTATCCCGCTCTTCTCCTGAAGAAGCCCTAATTGGGCGAAACATGTCAGGAATCCTCATCTTTACACCGCTCTGATATAACGAACACGTGTGATCTTGTTACCAGTTGATATGTTTTTAACATGAAACATTTTAAAATTATAACTAAATAAATGAATAATTTTATATTCTTCATCCTTCAAGTCTCCAATTATTTATAAATAGAGCAACAAATTGTTCTGAAGCTCAGAATGACGTTACACATCTGTGGCACCGACTCATTTTATTCATTTTGCTACAATTTGTGGTAGAGTAGGGAAGACTACAACCCCCATCAGCTTCTTATCGAAGTGAGGGAAAATCTCCCAGAGGAGGCCTCAGACAGTGATAATAACCTGACCGCAGTGCTGACCCCTCCCAGCTCCATGTCCTGGGCGGAGTCAGACGTTTTAAAGGAAGAGCTTGGTGGTGTCCTGGGCGGAGTCAGACATTCTGACCCGGAGGTTGGTGTCCCAAGGCTGACCACTCCCAATTTCATGTCCTGGGCGGAGTCAGACATTGTGACCCAGAAGTTGGTGTCCCAAGGCTGACCACTCCCAGTTTCATGTCCTGGGCGGAGTCAGACATTGTGACCCGGAAGTTGGTGGTGTCCCAAGGCTGACCACTCCCAGTTTCATGTCCTGGGCGGAGTCAGACATTGTGACCCGGAAGTTGGTGGTGTCCCAAGGCTGACCACTCCCAGTTTCATGTCCTGGGCGGAGTCAGACATTGTGAGTCGGAGGTTGCTGGTGTCCCAAGGCTGACCACTCCCAGTTTCATGTCCTGGGCGGAGTCAGACATTGTGACCCAGAAGTTGGTGGTGTCCCAAGGCTGACCACTCCCATTTTCATGTCCTGGGCGGAGTCAGACATTGTGAGTCGGAGGTTGGTGGTGTCCCAAGGCTGACCACTCCCAGTTTCATGTCCTGGGCTGAGTCAGACATTGTGACCCAGAAGTTGGTGGTGTCCATGGCTGACCACTCCCACCTCCATGTCCTGGGCGGAGTCAGACATTGTGACCCGGAGGTTGGTGATGTCCATGGCTGACCACTCCCACCTCCATGTCCTGGGCGGAGTCAGACATTGTGACTCGGAGGTTGGTGGTGTCCATGGCTGACCACTCCCAGCTCCATGTCCTGGGCGGAGTCAGACGTTGTAAAGGAAGAGCTTGGTGGTGTCCTGGGCGGAGTCAGACATTCTGACCCGGAAGTTGGTGGTGTCCCAAGGCTGACCACTCCCAGTTTCATGTCCTGGGCGGAGTCAGACATTGTGACCCGGAAGTTGGTGGTGTCCCAAGGCTGACCACTCCCATTTTCATGTCCTGGGCGGAGTCAGACATTGTGACCCAGAAGTTGGTGGTGTCCCAAGGCTGACCACTCCCACCTCCATGTCCTGGGCGGAGTCAGACATTGTGACCCAGAAGTTGGTGGTGTCCCAAGGCTGACCACTCCCAGTTTCATGTCCTGGGCGGAGTCAGACGTTGTGACCCAGAAGTTGGTGGTGTCCCAAGGCTGACCACTCCCAGTTTCATGTCCTGGGCGGAGTCAGACATTGTGACCCGGAAGTTGGTGTCCCAAGGCTGACCACTCCCAGTTTCATGTCCTGGGCGGAGTCAGACATTGTGACCCGGAAGTTGGTGTCCCAAGGCTGACCACTCCCAGTTTCATGTCCTGGGCGGAGTCAGACATTGTGACCTGGAAGTTGGTGGTGTCCCAAGGCTGACCACTCCCATTTTCATGTCCTGGGCGGAGTCAGACATTGTGACCCAGAAGTTGGTGGTGTCCCAAGGCTGACCACTCCCAGTTTCATGTCCTGGGCGGAGTCAGACATTGTGACCCAGAAGTTGGTGGTGTCCCAAGGCTGACCACTCCCACCTCCATGTCCTGGGCGGAGTCAGACATTGTGACCCAGAAGTTGGTGGTGTCCCAAGGCTGACCACTCCCAGTTTCATGTCCTGGGCGGAGTCAGACATTGTGAGTCGGAGGTTGGTGGTGTCCCAAGGCTGACCACTCCCAGTTTCATGTCCTGGGCGGAGTCAGACATTGTGACCCAGAAGTTGGTGGTGGCGGAGTCAGACATTGTGACCCGGAGGTTGGTGATGTCCATGGCTGACCACTCCCACCTCCACGTCCTGGGCGGAGTCAGACATTGTGACTCGGAGGTTGGTGGTGTCCATGGCTGACCACTCCCAGCTCCATGTCCTGGGCGGAGTCAGACTTTGTGAGTCGGAGGTTGGTGGTGTCCATGGCTGACCACTCCCACCTCCATGTCCTGGGCGGAGTCAGACTTTGTGAGTCAGAGGTTGGTGGAGTCCATGGCTGACCACTCCCACCTCCATGTCCTGGGCGGAGTCAGACTTTGAGCCGGATGTTGGTGGTGTCCATGGCTGACCACTCCAGGCTTTATAATAAGATGTCCAGACACGTTCTGATCCACTCTCTGTGCTCCTGGAAACTCTCCAACGGTTTTAAGATTTCCTTTTTCCCGGAAGCTTCCGAATCCGATTCCCTTTCATCGTCTTCCATCCAGCGGAGCAGAGCCTAGACACACATCACAGGGGGTTAGATGACGGGGGAGGGGCATGAACTGTATTATTCTAACATTGACATCTTTGCTGTCCCATATTTCCATATTCTGCTTCACATACAAATTAGTCATTTGTATACAATATTAGAATTAAGAATTATTGTATAAATTTATACTAGTTCATTTATTATTAACCACTTCAATACCGGCACTTCCCCCCCTTCCTGCCCCTCCAATACCGGGCACTTCCCCCCCTCCTGCCCCCCCCAATACCGGCACTTCCCCCCCCTTCCTGCCCCCCCAATACCGGCACTTCCCCCCTTCCTGCCCCCCTCAATACCGGGCACTTCCCCCCTTTCCTGCCCCCCCCAATACCGGACACTTCCCCCCCCTTCCTGCCCCCCCAATACCGGCACTTCCCCCCTTCCTGCCCCCCTCAATACCGGGCACTTCCCCCCTTTCCTGCCCCCCCCAATACCGGGCACTCCCCCCCCTTCCTGCCCCCCCAATACCGGCACTTCCCCCCTTCCTGCCCCCCTCAATACCGGGCACTTCCCCCCTTTCCTGCCCCCCCCAATACCGGGCACTTCCCCCCTTCCTGCCCCCCTCAATACCGGGCACTTCCCCCCCTTCCTGCCCCCCCAATACCGGCACTTCCCCCCTTCCTGCCCCCCTCAATACCGGGCACTTCCCCCCTTCCTGCCCCCCCCAATACCGGCACTTCCCCCCTTCCTGCCCCCCTCAATACCGGGCACTTCCCCCCTTCCTGCCCCCCCCAATACCGACACTTCCCCCCTTTCCTGCCCCCCCCAATACCGGACACTTCCCCCCCCTTCCTGCCCCCCCAATACCGGGCACTTCCCCCCTTCCTGCCCCCCTCAATACCGGGCACTTCCCCCCCTTCCTGCCCCCCCAATACCGGCACTTCCCCCCTTCCTGCCCCCCTCAATACCGGGCACTTCCCCCCTTCCTGCCCCCCCCCAATACCGGCACTTCCCCCCTTTCCTGCCCCCCCCAATACCGGACACTTCCCCCACCCTTCCTGCCCCCCCAATACCGGGCACTTCCCCCCTTCCTGCCCCCCTCAATACCGGGCTCTTCCCCCCCTTCCTGCCCCCCCAATACCGGCACTTCCCCCCTTCCTGCCCCCCTCAATACCGGGCACTTCCCCCCTTCCTGCCCCCCCCAATACCGGCACTTCCCCCCTTTCCTGCCCCCCCCAATACCGGACACTTCCCCCCCCTTCCTGCCCCCCCAATACCGGGCACTTCCCCCCTTCCTGCCCCCCTCAATACCGGGCTCTTCCCCCCCTTCCTGCCCCCCCAATACCGGGCACTTCCCCCCCTTTCTGCCCCCCCAATACCGGAGAATCATGCAAGGTATGAACTGTATTATTCTAGCATTGACATCTTTGCTGTCCCATATTTCCATATTCTGCTTCACATACAAATGTGCAGAACTTATTCTTAGTCATTTGTATACAATATTAGAATTAAGAATTATTTTAAAAATTTATACTAGTTCATTTATTATTAACCACTTCAATACCAGCACTTCCCCCCTTCCTGCCCCCCCAATACCGGGCACTTCCCCCCCTTCCTGCTCCCCAATACCGGCACTTCCCCCCCTTCCTGCCCCCTCCAATACCGGCACTTCCCCCCCTTCCTGCCCCCCGCAATACCGGCACTTCCCCCCTTCCTGCCCCCCGCAATACCGGCACTCCCCCCCCCTCCTGCCCCCCCAATACCGGGCACTTCCCCCCCCTTCCTGCCCCCCCAATACCGGGCACTATGGGGTACCCTATCTATCCCCCCCTTCTCCTACTATGGGGGCCCCTGTCTATCCCCCCTTCTCCTGCTATGGGGGCCCCTGTCTATCCCCCTTCTCCTGCTACGGGGACCCCTGTCTATCCCCCTTCTCCTGCTATGGGGGCCCCTGTCTATCCCCCCTTCTCCTGCTATGGGGGCCTATGTCTATCTCCCCCTTCTCCTGCTACGGGGGCACTGTCTATCCCCCTTCTGCTATAGGGGCCCCTGTCTATCCCCCTTCTCCTGCTATGGGGGCCCCTGTCTATCCCCCTTCTCCTGCTATGGGGGCCCCTGTCTATCCCCCCTTCTCCTGCTATGGGGGCCCCTGTCTATCCCCCCTTCTCCTGCTATGGGGGCCCCTGTCTATCCCCCCTTCTGCTATGGGGGCCCCTGTCTATCCCCCTTCTCCTGCTACGGGGGCACTGTCTATCCCCCTTCTGCTATAGGGGCCCCTGTCTATCCCCCTTCTCCTGCTATGGGGGCCCCTGTCTATCCCCCTTCTCCTGCTACGGGGGCCCCTGTCTATCCCCCTTCTCCTGCTACGGGGACCCCTGTCTATCCCCCTTCTCCTGCTATGGGGGCGCCCTGTCTATCCCCCCTTCTCCTGCTATGGAGGCCCCCGTCTATCCCCCTTCTCCTGCTATGGGGGCCCCTGTCTATCCCCCTTCTCCTGCTATAGGGGCCCCTGTCTATCCCCCTTCTCCTGCTATAGGGGCCCCTGTCTATCCCCCTTCTCCTGCTACGGGGACCCCTGTCTATCCCCCTTCTCCTGCTATGGGGGCGCCCTGTCTATCTCCCCTTCTCCTGCTATGGGGGCCCCTGTCTATCCCCCTTCTCCTGCTATGGGGGCCCCTGTCTATCCCCCTTTTCTTGCTATGGGGGCCCCTGTCTATCCCCCCTTCTCCTGCTATGGGGGCCCCTGTCTATCCCCCTTCTCCTGCTATAGGGGCCCCTGTCTATCCCCCTTCTCCTGCTACGGGGACCCCTGTCTATCCCCCTTCTCCTGCTATGGGGGCGCCCTGTCTATCCCCCCTTCTCCTGCTATGGGGGCCCCTGTCTATCCCCCCTTCTCCTGCTATAGGGGCCCCTGTCTATCCCCCTTCTCCTGCTATGGGGGCGCCCTATCTATCCCCCCTTCTCCTGCTATGGGGGCCCCTGTCTACCCCCTTCTCCTGCTATGGGGGCCCCTGTCTATCCCCCTTCTCCTGCTATGGGGGCGCCCTGTCTATCCCCCCTTCTCCTGCTATGGGGGCCCCTGTCTACCCCCTTTTCCTGCTATGGGGGCCCCTGTCTACCCCCCTTCTCCTGCTATGGGGGCCCCTGTCTACCCCCCTTCTCCTGCTATGGGGGCCCCTGTCTATCCCCCCTTCTCCTGCTATGGGGGCCCCTGTCTATCCCCCGTTCTCCTGCTATGGGGGCCCCTGTCTACCCCCCTTCTCCTGCTATGGGGGCCCCTGTCTATCCCCCCTTCTCCTGCTATGGGGGCCCCTGTCTACCCCCCCTTCTCCTGCTATGGGGGCCCCTGTCTATCCCCCTTCTCCTGCTATGGGGGCCCCTGTCTATCCCCCCTTCTCCTGCTATGGGGGCCCCTGTCTATCCCCCTTCTCCTGCTATGGGGGCTTCTGTCTCCCCCCCCTTCTCCTGCTATGGGGGCCCCTGTCTATCCCCCCCTTCTCCTGCTATGGGGGCCCCTGTCTATCCCCCTTCTCCTGCTATGGGGGCCCCTGTCTATCCCCCGTTCTCCTGCTATGGGGGCCCCTGTCTACCCCCCTTCTCCTGCTATGGGGGCCCCTGTCTATCCCCCCTTCTCCTGCTATGGGGGCCCCTGTCTACCCCCCCTTCTCCTGCTATGGGGGCCCCTGTCTATCCCCCTTCTCCTGCTATGGGGGCCCCTGTCTATCCCCCCTTCTCCTGCTATGGGGGCCCCTGTCTATCCCCCTTCTCCTGCTATGGGGGCTTCTGTCTCCCCCCCCTTCTCCTGCTATGGGGGCCCCTGTCTATCCCCCTTCTCCTGCTATGGGGGCGCCCTGTCTATCCCCCTTCTCCTGCTATGGAGGCCCCTGTCTATCCCCCTTCTCCTGCTACGGGGAGCCCTGTCTATCCCCCTTCTCCTGCTATGGGGGCGCCCTGTCTATCTCCCCTTCTCCTGCTATGGGGGCCCCTGTCTATCCCCCCTTCTCCTACTATGGGGGCCCCTGTCTATCCCCCCCTTCTCCTGCTATGGGGGCCCCTGTCTACCCCCCTTCTCCTGCTATGGGGGCCCCTGTCTACCCCCCTTCTCCTGCTATGGGTGCCCCTGTCTATCCCCCCTTCTCCTGCTATGGGGGCCCCTGTCTATCCCCCTTCTCCTGCTACGGGGACCCCTGTCTACCACCTTTCTCCTGCTATGGGGGCCCCTGTCTATCCCCCTTCTCCTGCTATGGGGGCCCCTGTCTATCCCCCTTCTCCTGCTATGGGGGCCCCTGTCTATCCCCCTTCTCCTGCTATGGGGGCCCCTGTCTATTCCCCTTCTCCTGCTATGGGGGCCCCTGTCTATCCCCTTCTCCTATTTCCATCTCTTGTGGGGGGGGGTGATATTTGGCGATCGGTCGTAGTGACTTCTCTGGTGATTTGATTTTTCAGTCAGGTGATCGGTCTGGCAGCCAGTCAGTGAGCATTTTCAGGGGGCAGCCTGGGGGCCCCTTTATTCCTGTTGGTGTCGGTCTCTATTCAGCAATGAAGTGTATTCACCATCCAGGAGAGGACCCCGCATCGGCTGCCCTGGGTAAGGACATCACTGTCCAGTATCAGGGGGCTCAGCCTCAGGTGGTGAGTATTGTTTTGTCTCACCCCCACCTCTCCCTCCCCCGCAGGACCCACAATGGCCGGAGAACCATCAGAAGGGGGTTTATTGGGGCTCTAAGATGTGACAGAGCCCATCCATCCAGGGGGAGGGGGAGGGTCACACTCCAGTCCTCTGCGGTAATATTATTGATATATTCCTCCACTTCCTGTCTCTGTGACACCTTGTCTATAAAGAGGTGAAAGGGGGTCACTAGGACAGGAAGTGAGGATTTATTTACCCATCTGAGACACAGAAAGTGATAATATATATTATACTAAAGTAAAACTTCGGATTGAGAGTAATTTGCAAGACGAGCAAAAATGTTTAATATATACAAGTTTCATATGTCAAAACTGAGTATAAAAGAGAAGAGGGCGCCTCTAAGTGTAGTAATATGGTTACATTTAATGAAGGTCCAACATTTAGATACATATTGCTACACTTAGAGGCGTCCTCTCTTCTCTTTTATACTCTGGAGCTCCTGCTGGATTTTTCTTCTGATCCTCTTGTGGAGGATTCTATTTGTTGATGGACATTTTATGATCACATGGATATAATCTATTTATATGGACTATAAACTGAAGGACTTATCAATAAATGGTTGTGGGACGAATCATCTGAATTTCCATTATTTCTTATGGGGAGATTCGCTTTGATATACAAGTGCTTTGCATTACAAGCATGTTTCCGGAACGAATTATACTCACAATCCAAGTAATTACTGTATATAGATTATTGCCCTTCCCCCTCCCCTCCTCCCCCACCCAAAACTGAAGAAGTTCTGCTCCCCCGGATCTTGTCTGTCCCCGGTTGGGAGATTTCCACCACTTCCTGTTCTGATCATATCCCGAGGATGAGAGTTGGCAGAGAGGGGGGGGTCTTACATTTAGTGGGGGGCTCTTCTGCATCTCTGGCTCAGTGTAGGGGGCTGTATTTTGGGGTGTGTGACGGGAGGGGGGGGGGTCGTGTATTCTGGGGCCCAGGTCAGTGGGGGGGAGGGGATCTCTTTAGCATTTTGGGTTGACTGTGTGTTGGGGGTTCTTCGCTGCATCTTGGGGGATCATAATTTTAAGTTGGTCTTTGTTCAGGGTGGGGAAGCTTATGCTGGTGGGAGGGGGGCAATACTAAATATGGGGGATGTTCGTGGGGGGGAGCGGTGAGGGGTGGTTATGGTGGGGTATGTTCATTGTGAGGGGAGGGGGGCTGGTTACAGTGGGGTATGTTCATGGGGAGGGTTACAGTGAGGTATGTTCATAGTGAGTCGGGGGGGGGGGGGGGTGGGTGGTGATCACGGTGGGTACGGGGGGGTGCTCACAGTGGGGTGAGGTGGGGGTATGATGGGAGTGGGTGCTCACGGTGGGGTGGGGGGGTGCTCACCATGGAATTTGGGGGTATGCTTACAATAGGGGTGGGGGGGTGCTCATGGTGGGGTAAGGTGGGGGTTATGTGCATGGAGGGGTATGTTCACGTGGTTGCTCACGGTAGGGTGAAGTGGGGGTATGATGGGAGTGGGTGCTCACGGTGGGGGTTTGTTCATGGTGGGGGTGGGTGCTCACGGTGGGGGTGGGGGGTGCTCAGCGTGGTGGTGGGGGTTTGTTCATGGTGGGGGTGGGTGCACACGGTGGAGTGGGGGGTATGCTTCCAGTGGGGACATTGTAAGGACTGATGGCGATGAGTTGTACGGAGTGCCTCCACACGTTCGGTGACACGTCTGAGCGTTTTATGAGGAAAGTCCGGGGACTGGCACACCTCCTCCGTGTCCTGGCAATGGTTCTGTGGCCTGTCATGGTGATCCCCTGGCTTCAGCATGGAGTTATTGACCCGGAACCATACTATGACTGATCGGCTTGTTCTGTGTCCGTGCCCCATAGTAATAGAGCCAGGCGATGAGTATTTTCAGGAAGAGGTCTATGACTGTTGAGTTGAGTTGGGGGAGATTTAGTCCTCTCCATTTCCTGCAGTTGGGATGATTTGTCTCCAGATAGAAATCTCCCCTGTACTGTATATGGGGGGGGGGTCTGTACCTCCTCTGTGCCCCCCGCTCAGCAGATTGTTAGTGATGGACCGCCTATATGATGACCCCAGAGAGGAACGAAGGGTTTTCCTAGTCATACATGGTGGGTTCCTCGGATGTGGATCGTGGTTTGGTTGTACATGGAGGTTCAGCTGGATCCGTCTGTAGAAGAGGACATAATGATGATGGGAAATGGTTCTTCCCTCTGACCCAAATCCTATAATCCATCGTCTCATAACCCCCCCCCACACACACACACACACACACACACACACACACACACCTACAGGTATTTGTACACCGCTCCAGCCTATGGTGGACACACAGTGCTGTTGACACTTTAAGACCAATAAAGTGTGAAGATTGAACTGTCTGTGCTCCCTACACTCAGCCCATTGTGTTCTCCATTCTCCTCCCCACCTTCATGGTGAGAGGTCCTCATTCCTGGGCTCTGCATGCAATGATTGGCCGGGAAACTCTTCTCTTCTGGACGGTTCTCGGCAGTCTTTCTCTTCTCCTGGTCCGAGAAGCCAGTATCAGGTCCCCAGTATCAGGTCCCCAGGATCAGGTCCCCAGGTTTAGGTCCCCAGGATCAGGTAAACAGAAGACCTCTGGAAGCCTGACCTGAAAAATAAACAGATTTTTATTGCGGTGTGTGCCGGGATTGGATAGAAGCCTTCCAATGTGGGGACCCACACATTGTACATGACTGATGTTTCCATTGTGTGATCAGCCCGTCCCGTACAATCTTCTCAGTGAGTAGAATGGAAGACTGGATGTAATGTGCACTATGCATTAATCACCCAGTACTCTGCTCCACTGCTCTTCCTGTGCTGGCTAGGTAAGTTCCCCTGACCTTCTGAGGGGGGGTGTCAAGAGGCGGTTAGTTCCCCTGCCCTTCCGGGGGGGGGGGCGGTGTCAAGGGACGGTAAGTTACCCTGCCCTTTTCGAGGGGAGGGGTGCAAGGAACGGTAAGTTCCCCTGCCTTTTCGGTGGTGGTGGTAAGTTCCCCTGCCCTTTTTCGAGGGGGGGGTGGTGGTAAGTTCCCCTGCCCTTTTTCGAGGGGTGGTGGTGGTGGTAAGTTTCCCTGCCCTTTTTCGAGGGGGGGTGTGGTGGTAAGTTCCCCTGCTCTTGGGAGGGGGGGCGTTAAGGTCTCTACCATTAGGAGAGGACACGGTAAGGTAAGTTCTCTACCATTGGGAGAGGGCATGGTAAGGCAAGGTCTCTATCATTAGGAGAGGACACGGTAAGGCAAGGTCTCTACCATTAGGAGAGGGCATGGTAAGGTAAGTTCTCTACCATTGGGAGAGGGCATGGTAAGGTAAGTTCTCTACCATTGGGAGAGGACATGGTAAGACAAGGTCTCTACCATTAGGAGAGGACACGGTAAGGCCAGGTCTCTATCATTAGGAGAGGACACGGTAAGGTAAGTTCTCTATAATTAGGAGAGGACACGGTAAGGTAAGGTCTCTATCATTAGAAGAGGACACAGTAAGGTAAGTTCTCTACCATTAGGAGAGGGCACGGTAAGCTAAGTTCTCTACCATTGGGAGAGGACATGGTAAGGTAAGTTCTCTATAATTAGGAGAGGACTCGGTAAGGTAAGTTCTCTACCATTAGGAGAGGACACGGTAAGGTAAGTTCTCTCATTTGTGAGAGGGAACAGTATGGTAAATTATCTGCCATTCAGCTAGGGGACAGTGGGGTAAGTTCTTCGTTCTTCTGAGGGGGATGGTGGCTTAGATCACAGAGGACTTTGAGGCCGGGTTCACACTAGAGCACAAAGCGGCTGACAGAAGGGGGTCCGGGGGTCTCCATTCACCGGTTCAGGTTCGATTCCAGCCTGAATTTTTGACTGAGTTTGGACCTGAAATGGACCAGAAGATGCACAGGACCCCAGTGCAATTGGCACCGGAGCCGTTCCGGAGATGTGTACACTGGCTCCATAGAGAGCTCCATAGAGAGCCGATCACAATCTTCTGCTATATGAATTGGATGCGGGAAACCCTCTTCCAATTCCCAATAGTGTGAACCCCGCCTCGGGGTCCCAAAACCTTCCACCAGAGAAGATTCAGCTTAAGATAATGGAGGTTTGATTTGCCATACATGTATCTCCTGTATATACCCGGGTGATGGGACAGACTGATGCCAGTTGTGTCGCTAACAATGACTGTGGGGTAAAAACTTGCTGAGATCCGAGGTTGTATTCTGAAAGTGTCTTTTGGGCGTTTTTCCCTCCTGCGGTTGTTGGGGGTGATGATATTATACCAGTAATTTGACTATTTCCTATATTGTTATCTGATTTTCATGTTTTATGGTAATAATGATTCATTGTGTTGTCACCAGCACGAATTCTCCTGAAGAAGCTACTATCCTGAAACGCGTTGAGATCTCAGCTATTGAAGTTCCACTGACACCAATGTTACAAACATATTTATTGAAGTCTGATTGTGATGATGGTGGGTGGATACAGCGGGCTGATCGCGGTCTGGTACACCCCTTTTGTTATATGCAGATCTTTTATTGGAATGAGTTTATAGTGTTTTTTATGCAATAAAATGTAAACTTTATTTAATCCATGACTGTTCATTCCGGAGATGGCTGAGCATCGGTATAACCCAAATGTCATTATTCATTGGTTATCATTCTGTGCAAGTATTTCCTTGATGAGTCTCCTTTCAAAGTACCATAATAAGGGCCCCCCACAGTGATGGGGGAGGTGCAGATAATTGGTGAATTTATTCCACCTCATTCAGTAACTGTAAACCCATCATATCTCCATGGATGAGAACTGAGAGTGCTGGGTGGAGGCGAGACTTCAACATCAAACTCAGCTTCTATCCATTCCACCTAACACTGGAGTCTCCAAATGTTCTAAACAAAGATCAGTTTACTGACCCTCAGAATTTAGGGGGGCCGGACTGTGGCCAGTGGAAAGAAAACAAAAATTCTGGCATCAGTGGGAGGAATAGTGCCCCATCATTGGTATCAATGGGAGGGATAGTGCCCCATCATTGGTGTCAGTGGGAGGAATAGTGCCCCATCATTGGTGTCAGTGGGAGGAATAGTGTCCCATCATTGGTATCAATGGGAGGGATAGTGCCCCATTGTTGGTGTGAATGGGAGGAATAGTGCCCCATCATTGGCATCAGTGGGAAGAATAGTGCCCATCATTGGTATCAGTGAGAGGAATAGTGCCCATCATTGGTGTCAGTGGGAGGAATAGTGCCCCATTATTGGTATCAGTGAGAGGAATAGTGCCCCATCATTGGTGTCAGTGGGAGGAATAGTGCCCCATCATTGGTGTCAGTGGGAGGAATAGTGTCCCATCATTGGTAGCAGATGGAGGAATACTGCCCCATCATTGGTGTCAGCGGGAGGAATAGTGCCCCATCATTGGTGTCAGCGGGAGGAATAGTGTCCCATCATTGGTATAAGTGGGAGAAATGGTGCCCCATCACTGGTATCGGTGGGAGGATTAGTGCCCCATCACTGGTATTGGGGGGGGGATAGTGCCCTGTCACTGGTATCGTGGGAGGAATGGTGTCTCGTCACTAGTATCAGTGGAAGGCATGGTGCCGCATCATTGGTGTCAGTGAGAGGAATGGTGCCCCATCATTGGTATCGTGGGAGGAATTATGCCCCATTGTTGGTGTCCGTGGGCAGAATAGTGTGTCTTATCAGTGGGATGAATAGTGCCCCATCATTGGTATCAGTGGGAGGAATAGTGCCCCATCATTGGTATCAGTGGGATGAATAGTGCCCCAAAGGCTGGATGAAGGGCTGCCGTTTCCACAATTCCTAAAAACACACCAAGGATAGTTCACTGACTGAGCTGAGAGTCTTTCCGCTCCACATTGTTCATCTCTTCACTCTGAATACCCAACCAGCTACTAATTTACTAAATTAGCAGGAATTTGTTGTACAGGGGATTGGATAATTGAAGCATTTTTAACTTGTTCAGCAAATCCATCTCAACGCATAAAAAAGAAAAAAAACACAAACCCTCCGTGTCTTCTCTTCCAAGTGTTCAAAGATGGGTTCTCCTGACCTGGTGCAAAAACTGGAGCTCTACAGACCACCTACCACCAGCAAAGAGCCAACACTCAATATAAGAAACAAGACCTCTGTACTGAAAGTAATCATACGCTCTACTGACCATATGAGTTGTAAACTATGTCTGACATTGGGATTCAACCCCAGGTCTCCAAAATCACAGCAATACACTGCCCTGAGTCCTGACATATAAATCCAATGAGTCTGAGAACGATGAGTCTCCTTAATTCCCCCTCAATCCTGGTATCCACTATAAAGGCTTTCCATGGATCCAGGGCCACTCCATGAGTTAGAACACCATGAATCACCATTGAGTATAAGGAATCGGCGATCAAATGAGTCTAAGAACGATGAGTCTCATCAAGTCCCCTCAATCCTGGTGTGATGGCCTACCATGGACCCAAGACCACTATTGAAGGCCACTCCATGACTTAGCACACCATTAGCATTGATTATAAGGAATCAGCGATCAACTGATGTTAAGCTGACTGGTGACCTCAGGGCCAGAACTTAATTTAGAAGAAAATATATTCTAAGTCCCGCTTTTCGTTCACCTGGTTAGACGGCTGGTAAAACGATTGGCATGTATATCGAAGACCATTTTCATTGGTAGAAGTCAGGGATCACATTTTGTTTATTAAGGCTTGATTTACTAAGCGTTGATATTAAGGGACTGGCTGCTAAGCACCAAAGTCCACGTTTTTCTCTGGTGTAGGGGTTTAGCAGCCAGCCGGAGGCCCAGCAATGCCCTTGGAACTTCCGGATCAAATCTCAGTTAATGCTTTTTGAATTTTTTACTCCTTCATGACTTATTTTATTCTTGAAATAGTAAAACGAACACACAAGTCACTGAGCAGAGGCAAGTAGCTCAGTGGATAAGAGCAGTAACCAGGGCGCCATGAACTCAAGTTCAAATCACATAGTCCCCAGGTCAAGTCTCAGAGTGAGTTGGGCGGAAGGAATCACTCACTGACCGAGGCACCCATGACTTGAGTTCAGCTCTCAGAGTGAATTGGGTGGATGTGAATCACTCAGTGATGGAAGGACCGTAGACCCTAAAATCATATCCTGCAGACCCCATGCTCAAATCCCTGAGTGAAAGCTTGGAGGCAATGGACAACCCACCAGTCTGTTCCAGTCCCAGGTCCCCACAGGCCTGTAACATGTGTGGGCATCACATTAGGTTGTGGACATCCCCTGCTTCTTCCGTCCATGGTCTGTGACATCAGTGCAACATATATAAATAGAATGGGCTGTCTTACTGGGGCAGCCCATTCCAAAAGCTTATACTTAGCAAAAAATTTTAATTTTTCTTAAAATCATTCCCCAATATACAGGCCAACACAGTACCTTAACCCCTACTGGTGCAGCATAGTAATGGGCTTGACACATTACCTCCTACCTCCGGCAATGCACAGGAACTGGAACTGGAACCTCCACCCTCAGGATTTGAACTCATGTCTCCAACACACCAGTCTGAGTCCTTACTCTCTGAGCCATCACCTGCACTCAGACACCAAAGTGTTCGTTCTCATAGTTCAGGTATTAATCTGCTGCAAATAACTAAAGAGAAACCGAGCCTTGAACCTGCAACTCCAAAATCTCGGCTCAGTCAGTGGCTGGTTTCTAACCCTCAGAGCCACCTACCTGGCTGGAGGAGATGTCTGATTCAGATGGTTCTCAGTGTCATCACCCACATTGTACAATACAAAGGAAATACTGAGCTGCCATCCCCGGGATTCCAACATACGTCTCCAGAACTTTCCACAGACTATAGGTGTACAAACTACCTGAGCCATGAGGATCTGCCAGAAATGTTCTCATCCTATTTCCTATACATCAGGTACGAGCAAAAACAGAGGAAACATGCCAAGTCCCATCATCCGAAATAGAGGAGAATATTCTAAGTTCCACCATCCAGAATAGAGGAGAATATTCTAAGTCCCACCATCCAGAATAGAGGAAAATATTCTAAGTCCCACCATCCAGAATAGAGGAGAATATTCTAAATCCCACCATCCTGAATAGAGGAGAATATTCTAAGTCCCACCATCCAGAATACAGGAGAATATTCTAAGTCCCACTATCCTGAATAGAGGAGAATATTCTAAATCCTACCATCCAGAATAGAGGAGAATATTCTAAGTCCCACCATCCAGAATAGAGGAGAATATTCTAAGTCCCACCATCCTGAATAGAGGAGAATATTCTAAGTCCCACCATCCAGAATACAGGAGAATATTCTAAGTCCCACCATCCTGAATAGAGGAAAATATTCTAGGTCCCACCGTCCAGAATACAGGAGAATACACTATACTGCCAAAAGTATTGGGACAGCCCTCCAAATCATTGGATTCAGGTGTTGCAATCCCCTCCATGGCCACAGGTGTATAAAATCAGCACCTCGGCATGCAGATGGTTTCTACAAACATTTGTGGAAGAATGGGTTGCTCTCAGGAGCTCAGTGAATACAAACTTGGTACTGTGATAGGTTGCCACCTGTGATATTGTCTTGTTAATTTTCCACGGTTTACTGTTATTATAATAAAGTGGAAGGACATGGTGGTGGACTTGAAGCATCCCCCTCCACCACTAACAGGGGGCTTCAGGCACTGCCCAACACCTGGAACTCATCAACCTCCACCAGAGGGATTTGAACTCACGTCTCCAACACACCAGTCTGAGTCCTTACTCTCTGAGCCATCACCTGCACTCAGACACTAAAGTGTTCCTTCTCATAGTTCATTTATTAATCTGCTGCAAAAAACTAAAGAGAAACCGAGCCTTGAACCTGCAACTCTAAAATCTCTGTGGGGTCACTGGCTGAGGACTAACCCTCAGAGCCGGCTACCAGGCTGGAGGAGATGTCTGATTCAGATTGTTCTCAGTGTCATCACCCACGTTGTACAACACAAAGGAAATAATGAGTTTCCAGCCCCGGGATTCCATCACACCTCTCCAGAACTTTCCCCAGAACATAGGCGCACCAACTACCTGAGCCACAAGGATCTGCCAGCTAAAGTTTTCATCCTCCTTTTTCCTATACATCAGGAACAAGCCGAAATACTATTAATATTCCAAGAGTTCAAATCCAGTCATCAGTATCAGTTCCTGAGCACTCCACTGGGGGGCAGACGTCTTAGTCTGCTGTCCTGTTAGGCAAGTTTTTTTTTTTTTTTTAAGTCCAACCATTGAAAGTAGAGGAAATATTCTAAATATCACCATCTGGAATAGAGGGGAATATTCTAAATCCCTCCATTCAGAAGAATGGAGAATCTTCCAAGTCCAGTCATCCGGAATAGTGGAGAATATTCTAAGTTCCACCATCCTGGAATAGAGTAGAATATTCTAAAGCCTCGTACACACGATCGGATTTACTGCAGACAAAGCCTCGGACTTTTGTCCAAAGGGTGTTGGCCAAAAACTTGTGTTGCATACACACGGCACACAATTGTCGGCCAACAAACGCAAACGTAGTGACGTTCAAGTTCAATTGTCATGAGCCACCCTTTGGGCTCCTTCTGCTAATTTCGTGTTAGTAGAAGTTTGGTGAGTGTTGATTCGCACTTTTCATTTCATGCTTTTCAGTTCATTTCTGAACGGACATTCGTCAACCAGCCACGTTGCGGAATCGGAGGAGATAACGTGTTATTTATTATTGGCCTTGAAGTTATTGCTTTGACCCAAGTCCAGTCCAGGAACAGGAGGAGGAGGATTTCTTGGACCAAAAATTGGTCGCTTTATTAATGGTGACCAATGATGTCATATGCCTTTGCTACGGGAGCTCCAGGAGAATAATCCGGATGATTTGCGGAATTATCTCCCGATGACGGACCCCTGATTTCACCAACTCTTGGCATTGCTGACCCCCTATATTAAGAAGCAGGACACATGCATGAGGCTTTTATTTTATTTTTTGGTTGAATAATAATGATTTGATTTGGTAAATTTTCTATATTTTTGGATGCATAGAATGCACTTTTTGGTTAAGTTCTATTGGCAGATATCATGTCTATTTTTATTTGTATTCTTTTTTTAATGCACAAGAAAAAAATTGCGGGGAATGATACTTGGCTTTGTGTTTTACTTCAAATGACAGTTTGGGAGTCGGCAGTTACATTTTATAAAATACAATGTAAAATTAACAAGGAAAACCAACATAGTTGTTTAATCACACACATAGGTTGGACTTGTGTCTTTTTTCAACCTCACCTACTATGTTTCTTTGATCTTAAAAACTACGAGATAATAATGGTGTTGTGGTAACTTGCACCAAAAAAAAAAGCATAATAATATTATTCTTGATATCACTAGAAAAAAATGTTTTATGTTTGCCATAACTCCATCAGTATCACCAGCAAAGCAGCTCCATTATTATCCCATTATAGAAGAAGAGAATTGTGCGCTGCATTTCCACATTTCATAATTTGCCGCGTCACGAATATTAATTCTCCATTACGAACGCAAGTTTACAAGACCGACCGCTTCTGCTTCTGAGCATGCGTGTTTGTACTTTGGACTTTTGTCCGATGGACTTGTGTACACACGCTCGGAAAGTCCGACAAGACACATCTGTCTGCGGAAAATCCGACAACAATTGATCGATGGAGCGTACACACGGTCAGATTTTCCGCCAACACCTGTCATCACACAATTCCCGGCGGAAAATCCAATCGTGTGTACGAGGCTTAAGTTCCACCATCCAGGATACAGGAGAATATTCTAAGTTCCACCATCCAGGTTAGAGGAGAATATTCTTAGTTCCACCATCCAGGATAGAGGAGAATATTCTTAGTTCCACCATCCAGGATAGAGGAGAATATTCTAAGTTCCACCATCCAGGATAGAGGAGAATATTCTTAGTTCCACCATCCAGGATAGAGGAGAATATTCTAGTTCCACCATCTGGGATAGAGGAGAATATTCTAGTTCCACCATCCAGGATAGAGGAGAATATTCTAAGTTCCACCATCCAGGATAGAGGAGAATAGTCTTAGTTCCACCATCCAGGATAGATGAGAATATTGTAAGTTCCACCATCCAGGATAGAGGAGAATATTCTAAGTTCCACCATCCAGGATAGAGGAGAATATTCTAAGTTCCACCATCCAGGATAGAGGAGAATATTCTAAGTTCCACCATCCAGGATAGAGGAGAATATTCTAAGTTCCACCATCCAGGATAGAGGAGAATATTCTAAGTTCCACCATCCAGGATAGAGGAGAATATTCTAAGTTCCACCATCCAGGATAGAGGAGAATATTCTAAGTTCCACCATCCAGGATAGAGGAGAATATTCTAAGTTCCACCATCCAGGATAGAGGAGAATATTCTTAGTTCCACCATCCAGGATAGATGAGAATATTCTTAGTTCCACCATCCAGGATAGAGGAGAATATTCTAAGTTCCACCATCCAGGATAGAGGAGAATATTCTAAGTTCCACCATCCAGGATAGAGGAGAATATTCTAAGTTCCACCATCCAGGATAGAGGAGAATATTCTAAGTTCCACCATCCAGGATAGAGGAGAATATTCTTAGTTCCACCATCCAGGATAGATGAGAATATTCTTAGTTCCACCATCCAGGATAGAGGAGAATATTCTAAGTTTCACCATCCAGGATAGAGGAGAATATTCTTAGTTCCACCATCCGAGATACAGGAGAATATTCTAAGTTCCACCATCCGGGATAGAGGAGAATATTCTTAGTTCCACCATCCAGGATAGAGGAGAATATTCTTAGTTTCACCATCCAGGATAGAGGAGAATATTCTTAGTTCCACCATCCGAGATACAGGAGAATATTCTAAGTTCCACCATCCGGGATAGAGGAGAATATTCTTAGTTCCACCATCCAGGATAGAGGAGAATATTCTAAGTTCCACCATCCAGGATAGAGGAGAATATTCTTAGTTCCACCATCCAGGATAGAGGAGAATATTCTAAGTTCCACCATCCAGGATAGAGGAGAATATTCTAAGTTCCACCATCCAGGATAGAGGAGAATATTCTAAGTTCCACCATCCAGGATAGAGGAGAATATTCTAAGTTCCACCATCCAGGATAGAGGAGAATATTCTTAGTTCCACCATCCAGGATACAGAAGTAAATATTCTAAGTTCCACCATCCAGGATAGAGGAGAATATTCTAAGTTCCACCATCCGGAATAGAAGAGAATATTCTAAGTTCCACCATCCAGGATAGAGGAGAATATTCTTAGTTCCACCATCCAGGATAGAGGAGAATATTCTAAGTTCCACCATCCAGGATAGAGGAGAATATAGAAGAGGACCTGGTTCCCCACACCTCAGAAGAAGTCAGCCTTGTGTTCATTAGCCCAGCTAGCCTGATGTATGTGTGATATACCAGGGACACGTGTCAGATAGCCAGAGACCGGGTCTAGGTTAGTAGATTGACATCTGAATGGTGGTGCTGGTGGAAGTGTATTCCTTGTGCGCTGGGCCAGTTGGGATTAGGAGGTTAGGTCCAAGCTATGAGAATGTCTATATTGTCATCGTACTCATTCCTGGAAACAAGGCTCATCGGTATCGGGTGCTGTGGTGACCACCAGCTGGTTACTGGAAACATCACAGATAAATGCACATATCCTCCAGCACGCCGAGGATCCTCAAATATCATCCAAAGGTTTTTATTGGAGAACGATCGCATCACAAGAGCAAGTGCGACATTTCTGAGCCACACAGGACCTCTCCGTCATCACATGCCTCAGAAACGTCGCACTTGCTCTTGTGATTCGATCGATCAAACTTTGGATGATATTTGAGGATCCTCGGCGTGCTGGAGGATATGTGCATTTATCTGTGAGAATGTGACTTGTAGGTGTTCCCCTTCTGGGGGAGGAAAGAAGTGTCCACACACAGCCTACTGTCCTGTTTTACAATCCTCTTTATTTTCATATGGCACTCTGTAGAAAAACACGAGTTTGTACATCTCCCCGGCCAGTGCTGGCGATACATTACTCCTGTCCATTTCCAGGCTGCGGACAGGAAGACAGGACATGACAATCATTGCCACTGAGACGTTCATGTAGAAGACTTTCACTCGTTGAGCATAGAGAGCTGAAATAGACATTTTTAAATGACAGCAAATGTTACATTTGAACAATAATTTCCAGCATCAGATTGTTTCCTCTTCTAAGCTGATTGAAGAGCGCCCCCATCTGGAAGAGACTTGTAATGGATCAGACTGGTAGGTGTATGGGCACCGGGAAAGAGAACCAGGCATGGCGGGACTCATGCAGGACTCTGAATATCCCGCCTTACATTTGTACAGGACCTTTGTCTACTTTACTTCTAATTATTGTCTCATCAACAGCCAAACCAAAGCTAAGTACCCACCTTTCCAGGGCCCCGTGTATGGAAGAGCCAACCCTTCCTCCATTCCAAAAGCAGGAACTTTTCATGGCCTCATCCCCTATCTATCTATCTATCTATCTATCTATCTATCTATCTATCTATCTATCTATCTATCTATCTATCTATCTATCTATCTATCTATCTATCTACACCTCAAGGAGATGCACAGTACCTGAAGTGGTGGCCTCAAACATTTTCCACCATCAGAGAGATCAGACACTGCCCGGCACCCGGAGACACAGGGAATAAAACTCAGGTCTCCAGCAGACCAATCACAGCTCTTACCTAGTGAGCTATCACTGCTTCACACTTCACACCAGGAGAAATGGGATGAATATCAGCTGTACTATGAAAAGGATAAGAACGTTTTACCAGTCATAACATAACATATAATATACATAAGAGGACCACATAACTCACATAGAGAAGATGTATGACAAAAGAAATACTGTTACCATCAGGTAAAAAAAAATTGTCCCCAAGGAAGAAGATCATACGGGATATATAATCAATAATGCAGGAACATTTAGGTGTCAGTCATTTATAATAAAAGGTACTACTTATAAATAATGAAAAATAATAAAAAGAATTGCAGCACTTACAGTGACCACAGGGTGGCAGTGTGGAGCCAGGTAGTAATAAAAATAAGAAATTACCTGCAGTTTCACCTTTGGCCACAGGATGGCAGTGTGGAGCCAGGTAATAATAACAAAATAAGATATTAAACTGGTTCTAAACCCTCCCTAACAACTTTATTGCATTGTAATCCTCAATAAAATACTCATGATTGCTGCTAATAATTGTCTCCTTACTTGTTTTGTTTTGCTGTAATCTGTCCCGTTTTGATGAATGACGTCACCAACGCATGCGCTTCCCTTTCCTTGATTTAGGGCACGCTCTGTGTACAGTCCATCCACTGACATGGTGCCCTGAATGGGATTTCCTCTCCCAGTGGCACAGCCATTTAAGCCCCGTAGTGAGAGACAGTATACATTTTATTCTGCACCCCATCACACGCACTCCCGCATTGATTACGTAAACAAGGCCACGATACGAGCCACCCGCGATACGTGGATCCTTCCTATCTCCTGGTCAGACCATGCTCCTATCCTAATGTACCCCTAATCACAAACCGTGCCACATAACTTCCTGCTACAACACCTCCCCCCTAATACAGAGCTCGGGTCCTCACTACGGCTATACTTTCATGAGAACAATACCCCTGATATATCCTCCCCCATCCTCTGGGAAGACCACAAGGCAGTCCTCCGAGGCCGCTGCATAGCGTTAGCCTCAGCCCAGAAAGAAGATGCTTTGACAGCCAAACTACAAGCGGAAAGGGATCTTCGGGTCTACAAACTCCAACTGCAGACGTCTCCGTCCCGACCACTCCTTATAATAATGGTTTGCCTTCACAGGACACTTAGGGACCTCGCTATGGGCCAAGTGGAAAAAGCACTTCTGAGACTAAAGCAGCTCTTTTATGACAAAGGCAACAAAGCCAACTCCCTACTGGCCCACAAACTGGCCGAGCGTTCCCACACGTCCACTCCCTACTAGCCCACAAACTGGCCGAGCGTTCCCACACGTCCACTCCCTACTAGCCCACAAACTGGCCGAGCGTTCCCACACGTCCACTCCCTACTAGCCCACAAACTGGCCGAGCGTTCCCACACGTCCAATCCCTACTGGCCCACAAACTGGCCGAGCGTTCCCACACGTCCAATCCCTACTAGCCCACAAACTGGCCGAGCGTTCCCACACATCCACTCCCTACTAGCCCACAAACTGGCCGAGCGTTCCCACACGTCCACTCCCTACTAGCCCACAAACTGGCCGAGCGTTCCCACACGTCCAATCCCTACTGGCCCACAAACTGGCCGAGCGTTCCCACACGTCCAATCCCTACTAGCCCACAAACTGGCCGAGCGTTCCCACACATCCACTCCCTACTGGCCCACAAACTGGCCGAGCGTTCCCACACGTCCACTCCCTACTAGCCCACAAACTGGCCGAGCGTTCCCACACGTCCACTCCCTACTAGCCCACAAACTGGCCGAGCGTTCCCACACGTCCACTCCCTACTAGCCCACAAACTGGCCGAGCGTTCCCACACGTCCAATCCCTACTGGCCCACAAACTGGCCGAGCGTTTCCACACGTCCACTCCCTACTAACCTGCAAACTGGCCGAGCGTTCCCACACATCCACTCCCTACTAGCCCACAAACTGGCCGAGCGTTCCCACACGTCCACTCCCTACTAGCCCACAAACTGGCCGAGCGTTCCCACACGTCCAATCCCTACTGGCCCACAAACTGGCCGAGCGTTCCCACACGCCCACTCCCTACTAGCCCACAAACTGGCCGAGCGTTCCCACACGTCCACTCCCTACTAACCTGCAAACTGGCCGAGCGTTCCCACACATCCACTCCCTACTAGCCCACAAACTGGCCGAGCGTTCCCACACGTCCACTCCCTACTAGCCCACAAACTGGCCGAGCGTTCCCACATGTCCAATCCCTACTAGCCCACAAACTGGCCGAGCGTTCCCACACGTCCACTCCCTACTGGCCCACAAACTGGCCGAGCGTTCCCACACGTCCACTCCCTACTAGCCCACAAACTGGCCGAGCGTTCCCACACGTCCAATCCCTACTAGACCACAAACTGGCCGAGCGTTCCCACACGTCCACTCCCTACTAGCCCACAAACTGGCCAAGCGTTCCCACACGTCCACTCCCTACTGGCCCACAAACTGGCCGAGCGTTCCCACACGTCCAATCCCTACTGGCCCACAAACTGGCCGAGCGTTCCCACACGTCCACTCCCTACTAGCCCACAAACTGGCCGAGCGTTCCCACACGTCCACTCCCTACTAGCCCACAAACTGGCCGAGCGTTTCCACACGTCCACTCCCTACTAGCCCGCAAATTGGCCGAGCGTTCCCACACGTCCACTCCCTACTAACCCACAAACTAGCCGAGCGTTCCCACACGTCCACTCCCTACTAACCCACAAACTGGCCGAGCGTTCCCACACGTCCACTCCCTACTAGCCCAAAAACTGGCCGAGCGTTCCCACACGTCCACTCCCTACTAGCCCACAAACTGGCCGAGCGTTCCCACACGTCCACTCCCTACTAGCCCACAAACTGGCCGAGCGTTCCCACATGTCCACTCCCTACTAACCCACAAACTGGCCGAGCATTCCCACACGTCCACTCCCTACTGGCCCACAAACTGGCCGAGCGTTCCCACACGTCCACTCCCTACTAGCCCACAAACTGGCCGAGCGTTCCCACACGTCCAATCCCTACTAGACCACAAACTGGCCGAGCGTTCCCACACGTCCACTCCCTACTAGCCCACAAACTGGCCAAGCGTTCCCACACGTCCACTCCCTACTGGCCCACAAACTGGCCGAGCGTTCCCACACGTCCAATCCCTACTGGCCCACAAACTGGCCGAGCGTTCCCACACGTCCACTCCCTACTAGCCCACAAACTGGCCGAGCGTTCCCACACGTCCACTCCCTACTAGCCCACAAACTGGCCGAGCGTTTCCACACGTCCACTCCCTACTAGCCCGCAAATTGGCCGAGCGTTCCCACACGTCCACTCCCTACTAACCCACAAACTAGCCGAGCGTTCCCACACGTCCACTCCCTACTAACCCACAAACTGGCCGAGCGTTCCCACACGTCCACTCCCTACTAGCCCAAAAACTGGCCGAGCGTTCCCACACGTCCACTCCCTACTAGCCCACAAACTGGCCGAGCGTTCCCACACGTCCACTCCCTACTAGCCCACAAACTGGCCGAGCGTTCCCACATGTCCACTCCCTACTAACCCACAAACTGGCCGAGCATTCCCACACGTCCACTCCCTACTGGCCCACAAACTGGCCGAGCGTTCCCACACGTCCACTCCCTACTAGCCCACAAACTGGCCGAGCGTTTCCACACGTCCACTCCCTACTAGCCCACAAACTGGCCGAGCGTTCCCACACGTCCACTCCCTACTAGCCCGCAAACTGGCCGAGCGTTCCCACACGTCCACTCCCTACTAACCCACAAACTAGCCGAGCGTTCCCACACGTCCACTCCCTACTAGCCCACAAACTGGCCGAGCGTTCACACATGTCCACTCCCTACTAACCTGCAAACTGGCCGAGCGTTCCCACACGTCCAATCCCTACTAGCCCACAAACTGGCCGAGCGTTCCCACACGTCCACTCCCTACTAGCCCACAAACTGGCCGAGCGTTCCCACACGTCCACTCCCTACTAACCCATAAACTGGCCGAGCGTTTCCACACGTCCACTCCCTACTAGCCCACAAACTGGCCGAGCGTTCCCACACGTCCACTCCCTACTAGCCCACAAACTGGCCGAGCGTTTCCACACGTCCACTCCCTACTAGTCCACAAACTGGCCGAGCGTTCCCACACGTCCACTCCCTACTAGCCCACAAACTGGCCGAGCGTTCCCACACGTCCACTCCCTACTAACCTGCAAACTGGCCGAGCGTTCCCAGACGTCCAATCCCTACTAGCCCACAAACTGGCCGAGCGTTCCCACACGTCCACTCCCTACTAACCCACAAACTGGCCGAGCGTTCCCACACGTCCCCTCCCTACTAGCCCACAAACTGGCCGAGCGTTCCCACACGCCCACTCCCTACTAGCCCACAAACTGGCCGAGCGTTCCCACACGTCCAATCCCTACTAGCCCACAAACTGGCCGAGCGTTCCCACACGTCCAATCCCTACTAACCTGCAAACTGGCCGAGTGTTCCCACACGTCCACTCCCTACTAGCCCACAAACTGGCCGAGCGTTCCCACACGTCCACTCCCTACTAACCCGCAAACTGGCCGAGCGTTCCCACACGTCCACTCCCTACTAGTCCACAAACTGGCCGAGCGTTCCCACACGTCCACTCCCTACTAACCCACAAACTGGCCGAGCGTTCCCACACATCCACTCCCTACTAGCCCACAAACTGGCCCACAAACTGGCCGAGCGTTCCCACACGTCCACTCCCTACTAACCCACAAACTGGCCGAGCGTACCCACATGTCCAATCCCCACCAAATTAAAAACACCGAAGGCTGCCTACTCTCCCACCCCCAAGACATTGCCCAAACCTTCTATACCTCACTGTATAACGACCAAGAGATCCCACACGACCCTATCTCTCCTGAACTGACTGACCGCCTAAACCAGTACCTGGATCGTAGCGGGATTCCCCGCCTTCAGGACTCGGACCTCCTTTCCCTTAACGCACCTATCACAGAGGAGGAACTCACATCCACCAATAAAACCCTGCCAACACGTAAATCCCCGGGACCAGATGGTCTCCCCTATGAATATTATAAAACCTTCCTCCCTATCCTCCTACCATATATGTGTAAACTCTTTATCGCCTTCCTCCAGCGGACCCCTATTCCCTCGGATATGCAAAGATCGTTCCTTACACTGATCCCAAAACCGGAAAAAGATCCCTTCCTCTGTGCCAGCTATAGGCCAATAGCACTCTTCAATTCAGATCTAAAAATTCTACCAAGCTCTTATCGATACGACTAAACACGACATTACCTTCCCTAATCCACAAGGACTAGGTGGGCTTCGTCCCTCTCCTCCAAGCGGGGGATAATACAAGAAGGATCGTAGATTTAATAGATGTGGTGAACAGGGATGGCCTGGAGTCGCTTGTCCTAGGGCTTGATGCAGAAAAGGCCTTTCGATCGTCTTGGCTGGCCCTTCCTGTTTGCCACACTGAGACGCATGGGATTCCGGGGCCCTTTCCTGCGGACCATCCAGCACCTGTACACTAACCCTACCTCCCAAGTTATAACTCCTTTCACTCTCTCTCCCTCCATTCCGATAGGGAATGGGACCCGACAGGGGTGTCCGCTCTCACCTCTACTGTTTGCACTGTGCGTTGAGCCCCTGGCGGCGTCCATTCACAGAAATCCGGACATTTGAGGTATCCCGGTCCGAGGAAGGGAGTTTAAACTGACGTTGTTTGCAGACGACATAATACTCACCCAACCTAGGATCTCACTACCCGACCTACACACAGAACTGGGTGTCTATAGGTCCCTCTCAGGTTACAAAATAAATGCAACCAAATCAGAGGCCCTTCCGATTAACATTCCAGCTGCAGAAGTCCAGCACCTTCAGCTTCCCATATCACTGGAAAACGTCAGCCCTGAAATACTTGGGGGTCCAGATCACTCCGTCCTTCATCTCCCTATACCAGGCAAATCCCCCCCCCCCCCTCTTCTGCTCCAAAAGAGACCTTATTCAGAGATGGAAAGTCCATCACATATCCCTCTTGGGAAGGGTGGCCTCAATAAAGATGACCATTCTTCCCAAGCTCTTGTATTTATTTCAGACACTGCCCATCCCAGTGTCTTATGTACAGCTAAGAAAGCTTCAAGCGGACTTGGTGCTCTTTACCTGGAATTACAAACGACATAGAATACCACGCTCAGTCCTGCTGGCTTCCCGCTCCAACGAGGGACTAGCGTTCCCCAACTTAGTGAAATATTACCAAGCGACACAACTAAGTGCCCTAACCTCCTGGTTCCCCCAATGGACAAATAACAAATGGACGGAAATTGAGAAAAATTGGCTAGCACCCACCCATCCAAACAGCCTACTCTGGAGCGTGAACGCCGAGGTAGAACCGGAGAGGCTCCTGGGATCTATGGTGCTACTCAGATCACTTTGGCGCAAACTCTGCCGCACCCAGGGGCTCAGCTCTGAGAAGTCACTGCTGAACTCTTTCCTATAAAACCCCGAGCTGCCTGCTGGTCTCACTCGTCAGATGTCTTTACCGTGGGCGACACGAAATCGCTTCCACTTTGGCCACCTGGTGGACCCTAGTTCACGTAAACTACTATCATTTACCGAGCTTCAGAGAAAACATGACCTACCCCGCCGGGTGTTTTATGGATATCTGAAAATACGGCATTATGCCCAATCTATTACCCCGGGTCTCCAATTCTCAGCGCCATCCCCACTTGAGAGCATTATACTGGAGGGATCTGTGCGCCAAGGCCTGATCTCTGACATCTACCGGATACTCAAGGCTTACTCCATCTCCAACCAGGGCAAGCATGCATACATGCTTCGCTGGGAGAAAACATTCCGGAGGTAGCGTGGCGGACAATCTGGTCTCAGGCGGCTAAAAGCTCCTTTTGCACGCTCTACAAGGAGAATGCATATAAAATTCTCTACCACTGGTACCTGACGCCGGATGTCCTTCACGCCATCTATCCCTCCTGCTCGGATAGGTGCTGGCGCTGTCAGGGAGACAAAGGCACCCTATACCATTGGAAATGCCCCAAGATTGCACCATACTGGACGGAGACACAGTCCCTGTTATCCCGCCTTCTGGGGGTACAGGTCTCCATGTCCCCAAAACTATTCCTTCTGCGGGTGTCACCCCTACAAATTTCCAAACCATCAAAAAAATTGCTCAGACACGTCCTAACAGCCGTAAGATGTCTGGTGGCCCTTCACTGGAAACGGCACTCTCCACCCTCCCAAGAAGACCTGTATGCCAGAATCGAAGATGTAGAACTTATGGAAAAAATGATAGCCAGACTAGAAAACAGACTAGAAACATACGATAAGGTCTGGGAGGAATGGCACCGACGGGAAGATCTGCCCTGAGTCGAGGATTGAGCCCCCCATCCTTAACTTCCACCCCCTCCCTCTTGTCCCATCTCCTTAATCCCCTCTTCCCCCTCTCTGCAACTCTTCTCATTTTCCTTCTTCTATCTTTCTTCAGCCTAGTAAAGGCCTATGGCAGACGTTGTCTACTGTTTGACAGCTCAAATAATGTGCCTTTTGCATATACCTACAACATAATATTTTGTTCATTGCTCTTATATATGCACTGGCTCTTTTCTCGTAATGTAGCTCTATTTACCTGTTGATATGATCAATAAAAACTGTTATTTGAAAAAAAAAAAAAAAAAGAAATTACTTGCAGTTTCACCTTTGGCCACAGAATGGCAGTATGGAGCCAGGCAGTAATAAAAAAAATAAAGATATTAACTGTAGTTAGTTTTACCTTTGGCCACAGGATGGCAGTGTGGAGCCAGGTAGTAATAAAAATAAGATGTAAACCGTAGTTAGTTTCACCTTTGGCTATAGGGAGGCAGTGCAGAGCCAGGTAGTAATAAAAAAAAATACCTGCAGTTTCACCTTTGGCCACAGGATGGCAGTAAAAAAAAAAAAAAGATATTACCTGCAGTTTCACCTTTGGCCACAGGATGGCAGTGCGGAGCCAGGTAATAAAAATAACAATTTACTTACAGTTTCACCTTTGGCCACAAGATGGCAGTGTGGAGCAAGGCAGTAATAAAAAAAAGATATTAACTGTAGTTAATTTTACCTTTGGCCACAAGATGGCAGTGTGGAGCAAGGCAGTAATAAAAAAAAGATATTAACTGTAGTTAATTTTACCTTTGGCCACAAGATGGCAGTGTGGAGCCAGGTAGTAATAAAAAAAAAGAAAATTACCTGCAGTTTCACCTTTGGCCACAAGATGGCAGTATGGAGGCAGGTAATAATACAAATAAAATATTAACTGTAGTTAGTTTCACCTTTGGCCACAAGATGGCAGTGTGGAGCAAGGCAGTAATAAAAAAAATTAATGTACTTGCAGTTTCACCTTTGGCCACAGGACGGCAGTATGGAGGCAGGTAATAATACAAATAAAATATTAACTGTAGTTAGTTTCACCTTTGGCCACAAGATGGTAGTGTGGAGCCAGGCCGTAAAAAAAAAAAAAAGTACTTGCAGTTTCACCTTTGGCCACAGGATGGCGTTGTCATTGTGGAGCCAGGCAATAATAAAAATAAGTCTATTTTTTCCAAAAAAATGTAGTTTGTAAGGCCGCTGTGCAAATACGGTGTGACATACAGGATTAAAACGACCACCATTTTATTCTCTAGGGCGGGGGTAGGCAACCTTGACCCTCCAGCTGTGGTGAAACTACAAATCCCATCATGCCTCTGCCTCTAGGAGTCATGCTTGTGATTGTCGGGGTCTTGCAATGTCTCATGGGACTTGTAGTTTCAAAACAGCTGGAGGGCCAAGAGTGTCTGAAATAAAGAATCATCTATCTATAATCTATATATCTATAATCTATATCTATATATCTATAATCTATATCTATATATCTATAATCTATAATCTATACATCTATAATCTATAATCTATACATCTATAATCTATATATCTATAATCTATATCTATATATCTATAATCTATAATCTATACATCTATAATCTATAATCTATACATCTATAATCTATATATCTATAATCTATATATCTATAATCTATATAATCTATAATCTATATATCTATAATCTATATATCTATAATCTATATATCTATAATCTATATAATCTATAATCTATATATCTATAATCTATACATCTATAAATCTATAATCTATAATCTATATATCTATAATCTATATCTAGTGTTTGGGGGTTCTAAGTAATTTTCTAGCAGAAAAAACCCGGATTTTTAACTTGTAAAGAACACGATTGAATAATAGGCCCTTAAAGTGGTAAATAATAAATGATCTGCACTTCCAGTGTGAACCTTTGGCCACAGGGTGGCGGTGTGGAGCCGGGTGCAGCTCACACTGCAGTTGTAGATAATAAAGATATTGTGATATTTAGGAAGACAACAACAGACGTCTCATAGAGCTCAGCGGGAGAACTCCTCATACACACTCCAACAATTCACACCACAAGAAGAATGACAAATGTTCACCAATAATTGGGGGGAATTTACTAAACATGCTGAATGTGGTGAGCGGGGGATGGTATCAACTTTTATCATCAAAGCTTCACTCAACAAACTGAAGTTAGGTTCGATTCACACCTATACATGTTGCTTTTGAGCGTTTTTGGAGGTTTTTTTTTCATGCTTGCCACGTTTTTGAGCAGCGTTTTTGCCGCGATTTGCGGTTTTGTTTTTTTTTAGTTTTTTTTTACAGTCTTAAAAAAAAATTTAAAAAAATAAATAAATAAAAAAAAACAAAAAACAAAAACGGCAAAAACGCATCAAAAACGCTGCAAAAACGGTGCACTTGCATTTTTGATGCTTGTCCATTGAATTCTATTACATGCAAAACGCTGCATTTTGCATGAAAAAAAGTCCCTGACCCTTTCCAAAAATGCAGAGAAACAAAAAGGCATTGATGTGAACATGTTCCATAGGAACCCATGTTAAAAAATTCCCGTGCATTTCTGCAAAATGCATCAAAAAACGCGCTAGTGTGAATGGAGCCTTAAAGGCTGATTGGCTGCCATGTACAGCTGCACCTGATTCTGCATGCCCCCCCCCCACTCTGTGTAATGTCCGGTGCCCCCCCTGTGTAGTGTCCGGTGCCCCCCCTGTGTAGTGTCCGGTGCCCCCCCTGTGTAGTGTCCGGTGCCCCCCCTGTGTAGTGTCCGGTGCCCCCCCTGTGTAGTGTCCGGTGCCCCCCCTGTGTAGTGTCCGGTGCCCCCCCTGTGTAGTGTCCGGTGCCCCCCCTGTGTAGTGTCCGTTGCCCCCCCCTGTGTAATGTCCGGTGCCCCCCCTGTGTAGTGTCCAGTGCTCCCCCCTGTGTAGTGTCCGGTGCTCCCCCCTGTGTAGTGTCCGGTGCCCCCCCTGTGTAGTGTCCGGTGCTCCCCCCCGTGTAGTGTCCGGTGCTCCCCCCCGCGTAGTGTCCGGTGCTCCCCCCTGTGTAGTGTCCGGTGCCCCCCCCTGTGTAGTGTCTGGTGCTCCCCCCCGTGTAGTGTCCGGTGCTCCCCCCCCGTGTAGTGTCCGGTTCTCCCCCCCCACTGTGTAGTGTCCGGTTCTTCCCCCACTGTGTAGTGTCCGGTGCTCCCCCTGTGTAGTGTCCGGTTCTCCCCCCCCACTGTGTAGTGTCCGTTTCTTCCCCCCCCTGTGTAGTGTCCGTTGCCCCCCCTGTGTAATGTCCGGTGCCCCCCCTGTGTAGTGTCCGGTGCTCCCCCCCTCTGTAGTGTCCGGTGCTCCCCCTGTGTAGTGTCCGGTGCCCCCCCTGTGTAGTGTCCGGTGCTCCCCCCTGTGTAGTGTCTGGTGCTCCCCCCCGTGTAGTGTCCGGTGCTCCCCCCCCCGTGTAGTGTCCGGTTCTCCCCCCCCACTGTGTAGTGTCCGGTTCTTCCCCCACTGTGTAGTGTCCGGTGCTCCCCCCTGTGTAGTGTCTGGTGCTCCCCCCTGTGTAGTGTCCGGTGCTCCCCCCTGTGTAGTGTCCGGTGCTCCCCCTGTGTAGTGTCCGGTGCTCCCCCCTGTGTAGTATCCGGTGCCCCCCCCCCTGTAGTGTCCAGTTCTCCCCCCGTGTAGTGTCCGGTGCTTCCCCCTCTGTAGTGTCCGGTGCTCCCCCTGTGTAGTGTCCGGTGCTCCCCCCTGTATAGTGTCCGGTGCTCCCCCCCACCTCTGTAGTGTCCGGTGCTCCCCCTGTGTAGTGTCCGGTGCCCCCGCCCCTGTGTAGTGTCCGGTGCCCCCCATGTAGTGTCCGGTGCTCCCCCCTGTGTAGTGTCCGGTGCTCCCCTGTGTAGTGTCCGGTGCCCCCCCTGTGTAGTGTCCGGTGCCCCCCCTGTGTAGTGTCCGGTGCCCCCCCCTGTGTAGTGTCCGGTGCCCCCCCGTGTAGTGTCCGGTGCTCCCCCTGTGTAGTGTCCGGTGCCCCCCCCGTGTAGTGTCCGGTGCTCCCCTGTGTAGTGTCCGGTGCTCTCCCTGTGTAGTGTCCGGTGCTCCCCCTCTGTAGTGTCCGGTGCTCCCCCCGTGTAGTGTCCGGTGCTCCCCCCTGTGTAGTGTCCGGTGCTCCCCCTCTGTAGTGTCCGGTGCTCCCCCCGTGTAGTGTCCGGTGCTCCCCCCGTGTAGTGTCCGGTGCCCCCCCCTGTGTAGTGTCCGGTGCTCCCCCCTGTGTAGTGTCCGGTGCTCCCCCCGTGTAGTGTCCGGTGCTCCCCCTGTGTAGTGTCCGGTGCTCCCTGTGTAGTGTCCGGTGCTCCCCCGTGTAGTGTCCGGTGCTCCCCTGTGTAGTGTCCGGTGCCCCCCCCCCTGTGTAGTGTCCGGTGCCCCCCCGTGTAGTGTCCGGTGCTCCCCCCCGCGTAGTGTCCGGTGCTCCCCCCTGTGTAGTGTCCGGTGCTCCCCCTGTGTAGTGTCTGGTGCTCCCCCCCGTGTAGTGTCCGGTGCTCCCCCCCCCGTGTAGTGTCCGGTTCTCCCCCCCCCACTGTGCTCCCCCCCCCCACTGTGTAGTGTCCGGTTCTTCCCCCCACTGTGTAGTGTCCGGTGCTCCCCCCTGTGTAGTGTCCGGTTCTCCCCCCCCCCGTGTAGTGTCCGTTGCCCCCCCCTGTGTAATGTCCGGTGCCCCCCCTGTGTAGTGTCCGGTGCTCCCCCCTGTGTAGTGTCCGGTGCTCCCCCCCTCTGTAGTGTCCGGTGCTCCCCCCCTGTGTAGTGTCCGGTGCCCCCCCCTGTGTAGTGTCCGGTGCTCCCCCCTGTGTAGTGTCTGGTGCTCCCCCCCGTGTAGTGTCCGGTGCTCCCCCCCCCGTGTAGTGTCCGGTTCTCCCCCCCCACTGTGTAGTGTCCGGTTCTTCCCCCCACTGTGTAGTGTCCGGTGCTCCCCCCTGTGTAGTGTCTGGTGCTCCCCCCCTGTGTAGTGTCCGGTGCTCCCCCCTGTGTAGTGTCCGGTGCTCCCCCCTGTGTAGTGTCCGGTGCTCCCCCCTGTGTAGTATCCGGTGCCCCCCCCCTGTAGTGTCCAGTTCTCCCCCCGTGTAGTGTCCGGTGCTTCCCCCTCTGTAGTGTCCGGTGCTCCCCCTGTGTAGTGTCCGGTGCTCCCCCCTGTATAGTGTCCGGTGCTCCCCCCCACCTCTGTAGTGTCCGGTGCTCCCCCTGTGTAGTGTCCGGTGCCCCCGCCCCTGTGTAGTGTCCGGTGCCCCCCCCATGTAGTGTCCGGTGCTCCCCCCTGTGTAGTGTCCGGTGCTCCCCTGTGTAGTGTCCGGTGCCCCCCACGTGTAGTGTCCGGTGCTCCCCTGTGTAGTGTCCGGTGCTCCCCCTGTGTAGTGTCCGGTGCCCCCCCTGTGTAGTGTCCGGTGCCCCCCCTGTGTAGTGTCCGGTGCCCCCCCCTGTGTAGTGTCCGGTGCCCCCCCCGTGTAGTGTCCGGTGCCCCCCCCTGTGTAGTGTCCGGTGCCCCCCCCGTGTAGTGTCCGGTGCTCCCCTGTGTAGTGTCCGGTGCTCTCCCTGTGTAGTGTCCGGTGCTCCCCCTCTGTAGTGTCCGGTGCTCCCCCCGTGTAGTGTCCGGTGCTCCCCCCTGTGTAGTGTCCGGTGCTCCCCCTCTGTAGTGTCCGGTGCTCCCCCCGTGTAGTGTCCGGTGCTCCCCCCGTGTAGTGTCCGGTGCCCCCCCCCTGTGTAGTGTCCGGTGCCCCCCCTGTGTAGTGTCCGGTGCCCCCCCTCTGTAGTGTCCGGTGCTCCCCCGTGTAGTGTCCGGTGCTCCCCCCGTGTAGTGTCCCGTGCCCCCCCCCTGTGTAGTGTCCGGTGCTCCCCCCTGTGTAGTGTCCGGTGCTCCCCCCGTGTAGTGTCCGGTGCTCCCCCCTGTGTAGTGTCCGGTGCTCCCCTGTGTAGTGTCCGGTGCTCCCCCGTGTAGTGTCCGGTGCTCCCCTGTGTAGTGTCCGGTGCCCCCCTCTTTAGTGTCCGGTGCTCCCCCTGTGTAGTGTCCGGTGCCCCCCCCCCTGTGTAGTGTCCGGTGCCCCCCCCTGTGTAGTGTCCGGTGCTCCCCCCTGTGTAGTGTCCGGTGCCCCCCCGTGTAGTGTCCGGTGCTCCCACACCTGGGATCAAACATGCAAAAATCTTCATGTAAAAGAAATACAAAGTGTCCATTTCTCTCTCCCTCTGTGTGTCTCTCATCTCCCAACAGCAACTAATTCCGCTACTTTCCCATTCATTTCAATAGGGAGGTGCGTTTTGTGCGTTTTTTGTGCGTTTTTTTCTATAACTGACCAAACACACAGAGCAAAAATGCAGCAACCAAACCGACCCGTCTGACGAGTTCCGTGGGATTTAAAGGGAATCCGTTTCTTTATTCACTTTTTTAAAAAAAAAACCAATCAGTGTGACCGCGCCCCTCCTCCACCCCCGTGTCCCCCAATCCACAGATCTCCACTCACCTGACAGCGATCCCCTCTCCAGATAGGAACAACGATCCCCATCTGCCTGTGTATGAAGGATCCACCACCGCCACCACCCCACCCCCGCCAAACAAGAACACTCAGAATACTACAGGGCAATAAATCTACTCATAAATCCCCCCTCCGTGCAGACCCCCCGTGTGCTGGAGCCCCCAATCTAAAGCCTCGTACACACGATCCGATTTTCTGCTTAGGACGCTCCATCGGATAATTGTCGGATTTTCCGCAGATAAATGTCTGTTGTCAGACTTTTCAATCGTCTGTACACAAGTCCGTCACACAAAAGTGGAAAGTACAAACACCTATGATCGGAATCAATGCTCAAACACGACATTAGCAGAAGGAGCCCAAAGGGTGGCGCTCAAGAGCTGAAAAACCACATAGTACGTCATTACGTTCGTGTTTGTTGGCCGACAATTCCTTGCCGTTTGTATGCAAGACAAGTTCTTGGCCAACGCCCTTCGGACAAAAGTCTGACGTTTTGTCTGCAGAAAATCCGATCGTGTGTACGAGGCTTTACACTCATTATAAAAATGGGGCCTGGACAGGACACACCGGCATTGGTCCCCCCCCCCCCCCAACCCCCCCCTGGGGCCCGGACAGGACACACCTACATTGGTCTCCCCCCCCCCAACCCCCCCCTGGGGCCCGGACAGGACACACCGGCATTGGTCTCCCCCCCCCCCAACCCCCCCGGGGCCCGGACAGGACTCACCGGCATTGGTCTCCCCTCCACCCCCCCCCCAGGACGATCTCCTCCATCCAACCCAGACAGCTCAGCCAACAAGATCCAACTTCCAGCACCCATAAAGACAGTGAGGGGCAGATCTGAGCTGTCCTCTAGAGCAGTGATCATCAACCCTGTGCTCAGGACCCACTAACAGGCCAGGTTTTCTGTATTACCTTGGGGGGGAGATGCAGACTAGAATACAATCAGTGAGCAGCAAATGAGATCACCTGTCATGTATTTCAGTTATCTTGTAAACCTGGCCTGTTAGTGGGTCCTGAAGAGAGGAGTTAAGAACCACTGCACTAACAGGCCAGGTTTGCAGGATAACTGAAATACATGACAGGTGATCTCATTTGCTGCTCAGTGATTGCCGTATTCTAGTCTGCATCTCCCCCAAGGTAATACAGAAAACCTGTCCTGTTAGTGGGTCCTGAGCACAGGGTTGATGATCACTGCTCTAGTGGACAGAAACCCGCAGTGCAGGGTGGAGGATTGCTCTAGACGCCCTCTGGTGGCACTCAGGGCTCACTGAGCTACAGGAGCACAGGGGGGTACAAGAGGGTACAGGGGGGTACAAGAGGGTACAGGGGGGTACAAGAGGGTACAGGGGGGTACAAAGGGGCACAAGAGGGTACAGGGGGGTACAAAGGGGCACAAGGGGGTACAATGCATTGATGAGGATTCTTTATCTTAGAACAATCTGCTGACGTTTGATGGAACTTTGCTGGATTGGTAGATTGAAAGGACTGTTTCTGAGTTACCATATTGTCAGCCCCCCCCCCTCTCTGTCCTCCTCTCTCTGTCCTCCGTCAGGTCCTCCCTCTCTCTGTCCTCCGTCAGGTCCTCCTCTCTCTGTCCTCCGTCAGGTCCTCCTCTCTCTGTCCTCAGTCAGGTCCTCCTCTCTCTGTCCTCCGTCAGGTCCTCCTCTCTCTGTCCTCCTCTCTCTGTCCTCCGTCAGGTCCTCCTCTCTCTGTCCTCCTCTCTCTGTCCTCCGTCAGGTCCTCCTCTCTCTGTCCTCCTCTCTCTGTCCTCCGTCAGGTCCTCCTCTCTCTGTCCTCCTCTCTCTGTCCTCCGTCAGGTCCTCCTCTCTCTGTCCTCCGTCAGGTCCCCCCCCCTCTCTGTCCTCCTCTCTCTGTCCTCCGTCAGGTCCCCCCTCTCTCTGTCCTCCATCAGGTCCCCCCTTCTCTCTGTCCTCTATCAGGTCCCCCCTCTCTCTGTCCTCCGTCAGGTCCCCCCTCTCTCTGTCCTCCGTCAGGTCCTCCTCTCTCTGTCCTCCGTCAGGTCCTCCTCTCTCTGTCCTCCCGTCAGGTCCCCCCCCTCTCTGTCCTCCTCTCTCTGTCCTCCGTCAGGTCCTCCTCTCTCTGTCCTCCTCTCTCTGTCCTCCGCTCTCTGTCCTTCATCAGGTCCTCCTCTCTCTGTCCTCTGTCAGGTCCCCCCTCTCTCTGTTCTCCGTCAGGTCCTCCTCTCTCTGTCCTTCATCAGGTCCTCCTCTCTCTGTCCTCCATCAGGTCCCCCCCCTCTCTGTCCTCCGTCAGGTCCCCCCCTCTCTGTCCTCCTCTCTCTGTCAGGTCCTCCTCTCTCTGTCCCTCCGTCAGGTCCTCCTCTCTCTGTCCTCCTCTCTCTGTCAGGTCCTCCTCTCTCTGTCCTCCGTCAGGTCCTCCTCTCTCTGTCCTCCGTCAGGTCCCCCCTCTCTCTGTCCTCCTCTCTCTGTCCTCCGTCAGGTCCTCCTCTCTCTGTCCTCCGTCAGGTCCCTCCTCTCTCTGTCCTCTGTCAGGTCCCCCCTCTCTCTGTCCTCCGTCAGGTCCCTCCTCTCTCTGTCCTCCGTCAGGTCCTCCTCTCTCTGTCCTCTGTCAGGTCCCCCCTCTCTCTGTCCTCCGTCAGGTCCCTCCTCTCTCTGTCCTCCGTCAGGTCCTCCTCTCTCTGTCCTCCGTCAGGTCCTCCTCTCTCTCTGTCCTCCGTCAGGTCCCCCCCCTCTCTGTCGTCCGTCAGGTCCTCCTCTCTCTGTCCTCTCTCTCTGTCCTCCGTCAGGTCCCCCCCCCTCTCTGTCCTCCGTCAGGTCCCCCCTCTCTCTGTCCTCCGTCAGGTCCCCCCTCTCTCTGTCCTCCGTCAGGTCCCCCCTCTCTCTGTCCTCCGTCAGGTCCTCCTCTCTCTGTCCTCCGTCAGGTCCCTCCTCTCTCTGTCCTCCGTCAGGTCCCCCCTCTCTCTGTCCTCCGTCAGGTCCTCCTCTCTCTGTCCTCCGTCAGGTCCCTCCTCTCTCTGTCCTCCGTCAGGTCCCTCCTCTCTCTGTCCTCCGTCAGGTCCCTCCTCTCTCTGTCCTCCGTCAGGTCCCCCCTCTCTGTCCTCCGTCAGGTCCCCCCTCTCTCTGTCCTCCGTCAGGTCCCTCCTCTCTCTGTCCTCCGTCAGGTCCCTCCTCTCTCTGTCCTCCGTCGTCCCCCCTCTCTGTCCTCCGTCAGGTCCCCCCTCTCTGTCCTCCGTCAGGTCCCCCCTCTCTGTCCTCCGTCAGGTCCTCCTCTCTCTGTCCTCCATCAGGTCCCCCTCTCATTGTCCTCCGTCAGGTCCCCCCCTCTCTCTCCTCCGTCAGGTCCCCCCTCTCTCTGTCCTCCGTCAGGTCCCTCCTCTCTCTGTCCTCTGTCAGGTCCCCCCCTCTCTGTCCTCCGTCAGGTCCTCCTCTCTCTGTCCTCCGTCAGGTCCCCCCCCCTCTCTGTCCTCTGTCAGGTCCTCCTCTCTCTGTCCTCCGTCAGGTCCTCCTCTCTCTGTCCTCCGTCAGGTCCTCCTCTCTCTGTCCTCCGTCAGGTCCCCCCCTCTCTGTCCTCCGTCAGGTCCCCCCCCTCTCTGTCCTCTGTCAGGTCCTCCTCTCTCTGTCCTCCGTCAGGTCCTCCTCTCTCTGTCCTCCGTCAGGTCCTCCTCTCTCTGTCCTCCGTCAGGTCCCTCCTCTCTCTGTCCTCCGTCAGGTCCTCCTCTCTCTGTCCTCCATCAGGTCCTCCTCTCTCTGTCCTCCGTCAGGTCCCCCCCTCTCTGTCCTCCGTCAGGTCCCCCCCCTCTCTGTCCTCCGTCAGGTCCCCCCCTCTCTGTCCTCTGTCAGGTCCCCCCCCTCTCTGTCCTCCGTCAGGTCCCCCCTCTCTCTGTCCTCCATCAGGTCCTCCTCTCTCTGTCCTCCGTCAGGTCCTCCTCTCTCTGTCCTCTGTCAGGTCCCCCCTCTCTCTGTCCTCCGTCAGGTCCCTCCTCTCTCTGTCCTCCGTCAGGTCCCTCCTCTCTCTCTGTCCTCCGTCAGGTCCCCCCCCTCTCTGTCATCCGTCAGGTCCTCCTCTCTCTGTCCTCCTCTCTCTGTCCTCCGTCAGGTCCTCCTCTCTCTGTCCTCCGTCAGGTCCCCCCCTCTCTGTCCTCCGTCAGGTCCCCCCTCTCTCTGTCCTCCGTCAGGTCCCCCCTCTCTCTGTCCTCCGTCAGGTCCCCCCTCTCTCTGTCCTCCGTCAGGTCCTCCTCTCTCTGTCCTCCGTCAGGTCCCTCCTCTCTCTGTCCTCCGTCAGGTCCCCTCCTCTCTCTGTCTCCGTCAGGTCCTCCCTCTCTCTGTCCTCCGTCAGGTCCCTCCTCTCTCTGTCCTCCGTCAGGTCCCTCCTCTCTCTGTCCTCCGTCAGGTCCCTCCTCTCTCTGTCCTCCGTCAGGTCCCTCCTCTCTCTGTCCTCCGTCAGGTCCCCCCTCTCTGTCCTCCGTCAGGTCCCCCTCTCTCTGTCCTCCGTCAGGTCCCTCCTCTCTCTGTCCTCCCGTCAGGTCCCCTCCTCTCTCTGTCCTCCGTCAGGTCCCCCCTCTCTGTCCTCCGTCAGGTCCCCCTCTCTGTCCTCCGTCAGGTCCCCCTCTCTGTCCTCCGTCAGGTCCTCCTCTCTCTGTCCTCCATCAGGTCCCCCTCTCATTGTCCTCCGTCAGGTCCCCCCCTCTCTCTCCTCCGTCAGGTCCCCCCTCTCTCTGTCCTCCGTCAGGTCCCTCCCCTCTCTGTCCTCCGTCAGGTCCTCCTCTCTCTGTCCTCTGTCAGGTCCCCCCTCTCTGTCCTCCGTCAGGTCCTCCTCTCTCTGTCCTCCGTCAGGTCCCCCCCCTCTCTGTCCTCTGTCAGGTCCCTCCTCTCTCTGTCCTCCGTCAGGTCCTCCTCTCTCTGTCCTCCTCTGTCCTCCGTCAGGTCCCCCCCTCTCTGTCCTCCGTCAGGTCCCCCCCCTCTCTGTCCTCTGTCAGGTCCCTCCTCTCTCTGTCCTCCGTCAGGTCCTCCCCTCTCTGTCCTCCGTCAGGTCCTCCTCTCTCTGTCCTCCGTCAGGTCCCTCCTCTCTCTGTCCTCCGTCAGGTCCTCCTCTCTCTGTCCTCCGTCAGGTCCTCCTCTCTCTGTCCTCCGTCAGGTCCCCCCCTCTCTGTCCTCCGTCAGGTCCCCCCTCTCTGTCCTCCGTCAGGTCCCCCCCTCTCTGTCCCTCTGTCAGGTCCTCCTCTCTCTGTCCTTTGTCAGGTCCCCCTCTCTCTGTCCTCCCTCAGGTCCCCCCCCTCTCTGTCCTCTGTCAGGTCCTCCTCTCTCTGTCCTCCGTCAGGTCCTCCTCTCTCTGTCCTCCGTCAGGTCCCCCCCCTCTCTGTCCTCCGTCAGGTCCCCCCTCTCTGTCCTCCGTCAGGTCTTCCTCTCTCTGTCCTCCATCAGGTCCCCCCCCTCTCTGTCCTCCGTTAGGTCCCCCCTCTCTGTCCTCCGTCAGGTCCTCCTCTCTCTGTCCTCCGTCAGGTCCTCCTCTCTCTGTCCTCCGTCAGGTCCCCCTCTCTCTGTCCTCCGTCAGGTCCTCCTCTCTCTGTCCTCCATCAGGTCCTCCTCTCTCTGTGTTCTCGGTGTCAGTCGGTGAACTGTTTGTTCTGTAGAGATTCCTTCCTCTACTCTCCAGTGGAATTTATTGATCTTCAGAACATTAACACTTTGTAGCTGGAGATGGTGAGACCAACCAGATCCTACCAGACCGAGTCATCTCCATCCCTGGACCCTCGTCCACATCCCCTCTCTGCATACTCACTCATATGGCTGCCATATCACAATATAGAAGTAGTTGGTGCTCGGAGTTCTGTCCTCCTCTCTGCTTCCTATTGTTGAGAAGGGGGGCAGAGATGAGCCTCTCCGCGGCTGAACAGAGAAGCGCAGGATCTGGCGGAGAAGTTCTGTCCTCCTCTCTTCTTCTGATTGCTGAGACGCAGGGGGGGGGAGCAGAGATGAGCCTCTCCGCGGCTGAACAGAGAAGCACAGGATCTGGCGGAGAAGTTCTGTCCTCCTCTCTTCTGATTGCTGAGACGCTGGGGGGGGGGGGGGGGGGGGGAGCAGAGATGAGCCTCTCCGCGGCTGAACAGAGAACCTCCTCTCTTCTTCTGGTTGCTGAGAAGGGGTAAGGGGGGCAGAGAAGCACAGCATCTGGCGGAGTTCTGTCCTCCTCTCTTCTTCTGATTGCTGAGAAGGGGTAAGGGGGGCAGAGAAGCACAGCATCTTGCGGAGTTCTGTCCTCCTCTCTTCTGATTGCTGAGAAGGGAAAGGGGGGCAGAGAAGCACAGCATCTGGCGGAGTTCTGTCCCTCCTCTCTTCTTCTGATTGCTGAGAAGGGGAAAGTGGGGGGCAGAGAAGCACAGCATCTTGCGGAGTTCTATCCTCCTCTCTTCTTCTGATTGCTGAGAAGGGGAAAGGGGGGCAGAAAAGCACAGCATCTGGCGGAGTTCTGTCCTCCTCTCTTCTGCTGACTGCTGAGACAGGTGGGTGGGGGCAAAAACAAAGGGGTTGCAGCAGCTGCAGGAGAGGTGAAATGAAATGAGATGAAATGGTCTGGAGGGGACGGATTCGGCCCGCGGATCTTGTGTATGATACACGTTATCTACATGGTGCCCACTCACATCTGAGGGTTGTGTCACTGGAAGCTGGAAAGTACATGAGTCTCTTTGGAACAATCATGCGTTTTTGGTCCTGATAGACTTGAATGGGAGAGCCTGAAAAACGCAGGTACAAACACGCACAAAATGCACCGAGTCTGAAGGATAAGGACTCCCCTGAGAAAGGCACCTCCAGGCAGCTGCTGGCAGGTTCTCCCTCTCTGAGCAGCCTCCACGTTGAGGTTTTTCCGTGTCCTTCACATGTATTCAGCAGCAGGTTGGCAGTGACAACTCTTTTTTTTAATTTATATGATGCAGAATGGTGACCTTATCTCCCTCTCTTGTATCCCAGGACGACAAACGCAAACAAATATTAGCCTGAACTTCAACTTGACTAAAGGTGCAGCTCACTTCTCATTATCCAAACAAGCTAAAGTCCAGCTGATCGAAACTGTACAACCAGATAAAAGCTCCCTGCAGGCTCTTCCTCCACTTCTGCTCCCAGTCTCTCCTCCGCTATGGCGTCCAGCGACACCGAGGAGAAACTCGTCTGCTCCAACTGCCACAACACCAGCGAGGATCCGCTGAAGGTGAAATGTGAACACAACTTCTGCTGGGTCTGCATTGACTGCGTGCTGGACACCCAGAAAGGCTCCGGAGGGTTTAAGTGCCTGGAGTGCCATGGGGAGAGTCATCAGCACCCTATAATGCAAAGGGCTGTGAGCCTCCTGAGCAGGTCGGAGTTCCTCCAAAGTTCTCCCACTGAGCGGAGCAGGATCTTCTGCACTTACTGCGTCACCAGTCAGGTACCGGCGGTGAAGTCTTGTCTGATGTGCGAAGCGTCTCTGTGTGACGTCCACTTGCAAGTCCACAGCAAGTCAGCCGAGCACATCCTACTTGAGCCCACCACTCACTTAGCCAACCGGAAATGCTCCACCCACAAGAAGATCCTGGAGTATTACTGCATGGAGGACCATACTTGTATCTGCGTGTCCTGCCTGCTGTTCGGGCCTCACCAGGGGCACCGCGTGGAAACCCTGGACATGGTCTCCGACAAGAAGAAGGAGCGGCTGAGAATTTTTCTGAAAAGCTTGACCTCCAAGAGAGAGGAGACCGAGAAAAGAGTGAAGAGTGGGCAGGAGCGCAAGAAAGAGGCCCAGGAGAAAGCGGCCTCGGTGACGGACAGGGTCAGCTCCCTGTTCAGAGACATCCGCAGACAGCTGGACACCCTGGAGAAGAGAGTCCATGCTGAGATTTCCAGGCAGGAGGATCAGGTGTCTCTCTCCGTCTCCAGTCTGATCCAACAGATGGAAGTCAAGAACCAGGAGCTTTCCAGGAAGATCCAACACCTGGAAGAGCTGTGTGACATGGCGGACTCCTTCATGGTCATCCAAGAAGAGGAATCTGAGAGCGAGGCCTTTCGTGACTCAGAGGAAGAGAACGACAGCAGAGAGAGATATTATAAAGAGATTTGGAAGAGAGGCCTAGATGAGGGGTTGATCTCTGTCAGCGTACACACGGGCCTGTCCAGTATAGTCACCAACGTCAGGAAGAGGCTCAATCTGCAAGGGGCCATCGACATATTACTGGACATGAACAGCGCTGGGAACGACGTACACATATCCGGGGACCTGAAAACTGCCACCTGGTCACACATCAACCAGGACCGCGCCGATCTGCCGGGGAGGTTCCAGTACGATCAAGTCCTGAGCACCAAAAACTTCTCCTCCGGGCGACATTACTGGGAGGTGGAGACCAGCGATTCTGGGGTGTGGTTCTTAGGGGTGAGTTACCCTACTATCAACAGGAAGGGGCGCCAGTCATGGATCGGGGACAATGACAAGTCTTGGTGTCTGCGCAGATACGATAACGTCCAATATTCCGTCATACATGACGGGAAGTGGATCCAGTTACCCCACACTGTGTCCTGCCAGTTGCTGGGCATCTACATGGATTATGAGGCCGGGCAACTGTCCTTCTACGAGCTCTGTGACCCGATCCGCCACCTCCACACCTTCTCCGCCACCTTCATCGAGCCCCTCCATGCTGCATTCAGCGTCTACAAGTCATGGGTACGGATCAGAAGCTAGAAATGGCCCTATAGCAATAACCCAATCCCCTTCCAGACAGTTCCTCGGGAGCTCCCAGGGATCACCAACAATCCCGCCTATGAGACATGCTGGGCTTTGTGGTTCTTCAGCAGGTAGAACTTGGCAGGTTTAATGGTTCACATTGTTTTCAAAGATTCATCATCTGAATCTAAACTAAAGGCTGGAAATCAAGTTCCCCCCCCCCCACATTACTGCTATAAAGTGTATTCATGGCCAAAACTTATGGAAGGGTTAATAATCCCTCTCAGGGTATATTTTGATGTCTGTGCCCCTCTGGGGACGTCTCCCTTTACTTCCTATCCTGAAGATGTGAGGAAATTTACCTAAACTCAGGGTATATCCCATCTAAAACAGTTGTCACCTGAAAATTGCATCTGTTGCTTTATTTGCAGCTTTAACATTTCATATAATTTTTAGTCTTGGTGACAATGGTGACCTGGAAGATCAGAAGGGGTCAATCTCACCAGCATTTACTTGGGTGTAGACATGGACTGATGGTGTCTGATACATCTTCTGGGGGGTAGACATGGACTGATGGTGTCTGATACATCTTCTGGGGGGTAGACATGGACTGATGGTGTCTGATACATCTTCTGGGGGGGGGGGGACATGGACTGACGGTGTCTGATACATCTTCTGGGGGGTAGATATAGACTGAGGGTGTCTGATACATCTTCTGGGGGGTAGACATGGACTGACAGTGTCTGATACATCTTCTGGGGGGTAGACATGGACTGACAGTGTCTGATACATCTTCTGGGGGGTAGACATGGACTGATGGTGTCCGATACATCTTCTGGGGGGTAGACATGGACCGATGGTGTCTGATACATCTTCTGGGGGGTAGACATGGACTGAGGGTGTCTGATACATCTTCTGGGGGGTAGACATGGACTGACAGTGTCTGATACATCTTCTGGGGGGTAGACATGGACTGACAGTGTCTGATACATCTTCTGGGGGGGGGAGACATGGACTGAGGGTGTCTGATACATCTTCTGGGGGGTAGACATGGACTGATGTGTCTGATACATCTTCTGGGGGGGTAGACATGGACTGATGGTGTCTGATACATCTTCTGGGGGGGGGGGGGGGGGGTAGACATGGTCTGATGGTGTCTGATACATCTTCTGGGGGGTAGACATGGACTGATGTGTCTGATACATCTTCTGGGGGGGGGTAGACATGGACTGATGTGTCTGATACATCTTCTGGGGGGGTAGACATGGACTGATGGTGTCTGATACATCTTCTGGGGGGGGGGGGGTAGACATGGACTGATGGTGTCTGATACATCTTCTGGGGGGTAGACATGGACTGACGGTGTCTGATACATCTTCTGGGGGGTAGACATGGACTGATGGTGTCCGATACATCTTCTGGGGGGTAGACATGGACTGACAGTGTCTGATACATCTTCTGGGGGGGTAGACATGGACTGATGGTGTCCGATACATCTTCTGGGGGGTAGACATGGACTGACGGTGTCTGATACATCTTCTGGGGGGGGTAGACATGGACTGACGGTGTCTGATACATCTTCTGGGGGGGTAGACATGGACTGATAGTGTCTGATACATCTTCTGGGGGGGTAGACATGGACTGATGGTGTCTGATACATCTTCTGGGGGGGGGGGTAGACATGGACTGAGGGTGTCTGATACATCTTCTGGGGGGGTAGACATGGACTGACGGTGTCTGATACATCTTCTGGGGGGGGTAGACATGGACTGACGGTGTCTGATACATCTTCTGGGGGGTAGACATGGACTGACAGTGTCTGATACATCTTCTGGGGGGGGAGACATGGACTGAGGGTGTCTGATACATCTTCTGGGGGGGGTAGACATGGACTGATGTGTCTGATACATCTTCTGGGGGGGTAGACATGGACTGATGGTGTCTGATACATCTTCTGGGGGGGGGGGGTAGACATGGTCTGATGGTGTCTGATACATCTTCTGGGGGGGTAGACATGGACTGATGGTGTCTGATACATCTTCTGGGGGGTAGACATGGACTGATGGTGTCCGATACATCTTCTGGGGGGTAGACATGGACTGACAGTGTCTGATACATCTTCTGGGGGGGTAGACATGGACTGATGGTGTCCGATACATCTTCTGGGGGGTAGACATGGACTGACGGTGTCTGATACATCTTCTGGGGGGGGTAGACATGGACTGACGGTGTCTGATACATCTTCTGGGGGGGTAGACATGGACTGATAGTGTCTGATACATCTTCTGGGGGGGTAGACATGGACTGATGGTGTCTGATACATCTTCTGGGGGGGGGGTAGACATGGACTGAGGGTGTCTGATACATCTTCTGGGGGGGTAGACATGGACTGACGGTGTCTGATACATCTTCTGGGGGGGTAGACATGGACTGACGGTGTCTGATACATCTTCTGGGGGGTAGACATGGACTGACAGTGTCTGATACATCTTCTGGGGGGGAGACATGGACTGAGGGTGTCTGATACATCTTCTGGGGGGGGTAGACATGGACTGATGTGTCTGATACATCTTCTGGGGGGGTAGACATGGACTGATGGTGTCTGATACATCTTCTGGGGGGGGGGGTAGACATGGTCTGATGGTGTCTGATACATCTTCTGGGGGGTAGACATGGACTGACGGTGTCTGATACATCTTCTGGGGGGGTAGACATGGACTGATGGTGTCCGATACATCTTCTGGGGGGTAGACATGGACTGACAGTGTCTGATACATCTTCTGGGGGGGTAGACATGGACTGATGGTGTCCGATACATCTTCTGGGGGGTAGACATGGACTGACGGTGTCTGATACATCTTCTGGGGGGGGGTAGACATGGACTGACGGTGTCTGATACATCTTCTGGGGGGGTAGACATGGACTGATGGTGTCTGATACATCTTCTGGGGGGGGGGGGTAGACATGGACTGAGGGTGTCTGATACATCTTCTGGGGGGGTAGACATGGACTGACGGTGTCTGATACATCTTCTGGGGGGGTAGACATGGACTGACGGTGTCTGATACATCTTCTGGGGGGTAGACATGGACTGATGGTGTCTGATACATCTTCTGGGGGGGTAGACATGGACTGACGGTGTCTGATACATCTTCTGGGGGGGTAGACATGGTCTGATGGTGTCTGATACATCTTCTGGGGGGGTAGACATGGTCTGACAGTGTCTGATACATCCTCTGGGGGGGTAGACATGGACTGATGGTGTCTGATACATCTTCTGGGGGGGGGGGGTAGACATGGTCTGATGGTGTCTGATACATCTTCTGGGGGGGTAGACATGGTCTGATGGTGTCTGATACATCTTCTGGGGGGTAGACATAGACTGACAGTGTCTGATACATCTTCTGGGGGGTAGACATGGACTGATGGTGTCTGATACTTCTTCTGGGGGGTAGACATGGACTGATGGTGTCTGATACATCTTCTGGGGGGTAGACATGGTCTGATGGTGTCTGATACATCTTCTGGGGGTTAGACATGGTCTGATGGTGTCTGATACATCTTCTGGGGGGTAGAAATAGAGTGACAGGGGGAGATTTACTAAAACTGGAGCACTCAGAATCTGGTACAGATGTGCATAGTAACCAATCAGCTTCTAACTTCAGCTTGTTCAATTACACTTTGACAATAAAACCTGGAAGCTGATTGGTTACCATGCAGAGCTGCACCAGATTCTGAGTGCTCCAGTTTTAGTAAATCTAGGTCACAGTGTCTGATTTATCTTCTGGGGGTGGACTAGACATGGACTGACGAGGTTTGAACCATCTTTTGAATGGTAGATATGGACTGACAGTGGGGGGGAGGGGTAGAAATGGACAGTGCCTGAAACATCTTCTGGAGGGTAGTAGTGGTCTGATATACATCTTTTGATGTGGGGGGGGGGGGGGGCTGATACACACTAGCTTTATTTTTTATTTCTACCAAAATTATATTCACAAATGTAACGTCTCCATTTTCCAACTGTGCTACGCTCGGACATCATCAGTGGTCCTTCTATTATATTATATGCACAGCTCCCAAGTGTCCCGGATTTGAAGGGACTGTCCCTGATTTGGAGAAATGTCCCTCTGTCCCTCATTCCTCCTCATCTGTCCCTCATGTTGGTCTGATCTCTATAGAGATGTATATAAAATGCACTTTATATCTATCAGAAAGTGTTTCCCGGTGCTAAACCTTTCATCTGATTTCTAAATTGCTGCATTTGTAAATTTCAAAAGTCAATATAAAGGAAAAGTCGTGGTAAAAAAAAGCACTTGTGGGTTTACCCAATCTTGTTTTTTTGTACAATTCACCTTTAAGGGGGTGTGGAAAGGGGCGTGTCCTATGCCTGCATACTTTTGCTGATAGATGTCCCTCATTCCCATCTCAAAAAGTTGGGAGGAGTGTATATGGTGGTAGGAATAAATTAAATATTGTGTTGCTAGTAAGAGAAAGGAGAGGTGAGGTGGGGTGTATGTGAGGCGGGGGGGGGGGGGTTATGTAAGGAAAGGAATAATGGAAAGGAGTGCGGATGCGGGGGAGAGAGATCGGCAGGAGGTATAGAGGGGGGAGAGATGGAGAGGAGGGGAGAGGGGTAAGAGGATGGGTTTCAGGGGTAAGGGTAGGGAGAGAGATCGGCAGGAGGTATAGAGGGGGGAGAGATGGAGAGGAGGGGAGAGGGGTAAGAGGATGGGTTTCAGGGGTAAGGGTCGGGAGATAAGGGGAATTTGGCAGACATAAGGGGGAGGGAGATAAGGGAAATTTGGCAGACATAAGGGGAGGGAGATAAGGGGAATTTGGCAGACATAAGGAGAGGGAGATAAGGGGAATTTGGCAGACATAAGGGGAGGGAGATAAGGGGAACTTGGCAGACATAAGGGGAGGGAGATATGGGAAATTTGGCAGACATAGGGGGGAGGGAGATATATTTCCAGAGATTAATGACATTCCATAAAATACAATAAAATATCTTTATCTGTAACCTTTGCCCCATAGATGGTGACATGAGACAGAATCACATGCAGTACCTTTTTACAGCCAGCAGAGGGCGGCACTTCATGAATCTAAGAAGGGAAATGGTTACATTGTAGACACGTGATTGGTAGATTTCCTGCAGGTCATGTGATTGATGAATCTGCTCTGTATACCGATCAATCACCCAATAAATGATCTGTGTTTACTGACACCGTCTGATGGATTTGTCTTCTATCGTCCAGGGAATGTGTGCGTTCTCCCAGATTTATTATTCCACTGATAATAATCCGCCATTTACAGAAAAGCAGCTTATTGATTGGATGAAATAATAAATTAAAAGAGAACTCTGACCAAAACTAAAAGAACTGCGGGGGAAGGAGGACATCCGGTTCATTTTGTATTGTTGTCTGGGCAGATTTCTCCATATTTTCGCTGTTGGTGATAATGGACAGGAAATGAGGGGAAATCTCCCATTGGGGACACAGCAATAAGAATCTGATATGACCTCCCCCTGGAGCCGGGCTTTAATCAGTCCTTAATTATTGGAGAGTGAATGGAGCGGCTCCCAATGGGTGCGGAGGTCAGGCAGATCAATATCCGGCCTATCATAAGATTGAATCCACTTCTCCCTCAGCCAATAAAAGGCCAATCAATGCAGCCATGATGGCACAAAGGGAGAACTCCGCCCCCTCCGGAATGAGCTCTGGGGCATTATTCCCTCATTACCCCCTCCCCCCCCCCCCGGGGCTCATTTCTACACCGTCCATGTCATTTAATGGCTCCAACTGGTGACAACGTGTTGGAGCTATAAGAATTACATTCTACCATTTCACGTGGTTTCCTGTACATAGAATATAGACAGAAGGCGAACACTAAGTCTCAGCCTACCTGAACCCCTTCAGCCCTGGAAGGTTTACCCCCCCTTCATGACCAGGCCATTACTTGTGATACGGCACTGCGTCGCTTTAACTGACAATTGCATGGTAGTGTGACGCTGTACCCAAATAATACTGATCTCCTTTTTACCCACACATAGAGCTTTCTTTTGGTGGTGATCCCCTCTGTGGTTTTTATTTTTTGTGCTATAAACAAAAAAAAGCGTCACTTTTGAAAATGAAAAACAATATTTTTTACTTTCTGCTATAAAACAAATTTCTTCATCATCATCGTATCCCAATGCGTTTTCTGCTCCATGTTTTTGGTAGAAAAAAAAAATCCCCAAAAGTGTATATTGATTGGTTTGCGCAAAAGTTATCGCATCTACAAACTATAGGATAAATTTATGGATTTACATTTTTTTTTACTGTATTTACTGGTAATGGTGGCGATCAGCAAATTTTCAGTGGGACTGCGACATTGCGGTGGACAAATCTGACACTAGGCTGCATTCACACCTGAGCGTTTCATTTTCAGGCAGAAAGTCACGCATTTTTTACAGCGATTTTGCCACGATTTTTACCGTGTTTTTGCAGAGGTCAAAAAGGTCACCAATGTAAAAAGCAGAAAAACGCCTGTAATCTGCCCAAAAAGAAGATCCTCTACTTTTTTGAGCTTCAGGAGTTTTGCTTCAGGCTACAAAACGCTCAGATGTGAACAGGGCCATTTAAATGAATAGGACTTTGCTTGTTGGCCGTTTTTTCGGGTGTTTTACGAGCTGAAAACGCTCAGGTGTGAATGCAGCCTTATTAGAGACACTTTTTAGGGACCAGGAACACCAATACAGTGATCAGTGCTAAAAACAAAAAAAAACGCACTGTCACTGTACTAATGACACTGGCAGGGAAGGGTTAACATCAGGGGGTGATCAAAGGGTTAAGTGTGCTCCTAGGAAGTGCTTTCTGACTATGTGGGGGATGGACTCACCGGAGGAAGAGAGAGATCCGTGTTCCCGTTTAGCAGGAACACAAGATCTCCCTCTTCCTCTCTGATAGACCGCCGTCCTGCCTCTCCAGCAGAACAATCGTGGGTGGCCACTGGACCTGCTGATTGGCTCCCGCTGTGTCCAATGACAGCGGGAGGGTGGCATGTGCATGCCCCCCAGAGATGAGAAGAGAAATCACCTACACGTACATGAGTTTATGCTTAAGGGCCGCCCTGCCGCAGTATATGTACGTGGGGCGGTCCTTAAGTGGTTCAAAAATAACTTCATTAGGGGCCCGTTCTCATATAGTGTGGTAATGTCCATTGGAAGAACGCCAGTCACCGCTACGGCACATAGAAAACAGATTCCACGTACTCGATTCTCACTGAAGTGCAGCCTTGAGGGGCGGTGGAAGGCCATTGGCTCCTGTGCGGCGCGCTCCCAACACAGACACCAGGGTCTCACCGAGAGCCCCCGTTCTAAAGATCAGGACCCCGAAACATCCGATTCCGGGTCACCTGATCGCTGTGATAGCCTGTGATTGGCTCTCTCAGTGATCAGTCACTGTAAAGCCCGCCCCCCGTGTTTTCTATCTCTGTGAATGGACGAGACAGATTCTGTACATTGTATCTTTCTCTATCCTTACAAAAAAGTGTGTGTAGAAAACAAAAAAATAAGAAAAAAAAACCAAATCTAAATCGAGGTTTGATCTAGGCCAGCCGCAGGGTTGGTGTTTGGCTCGGGCTCAAAAGGACAAGGTTAGTATTTTCTGGACAGGATTTTTTTTTTTTGAATAAAAAAAATGAAATGCGCACCATTATTTCTGGTTAAAAACACCAACTAACATACACATATGTGGTATCGCTGCGATCGTCAGGAGCAGAAGGATTTATTTTGGGTTGTCCTTTGGTGGTAAGTTATGATAAGAGCAAGAAATATACAGCTACGTTTTAAAAAAAATATATATATTTTTTTTTACTAGTTTGAGCCAGTTTTCCCTCGATAATAAAAAAAATAATCAGGCGATATCCATAACCATTTACAAGCAAATGGAAGCCCAATTCATCCTGAAAAATGCAGTATAATCCCCCCGCATGCACAAAATCGCTGTGATGATATGTACGGATTTACTAACAGAGGTCAAAGTTTCAAAATTGGGCTTAGCCAATAAGATTAGTTTTACTCTTAGGTGTGAAGGGGTTAAACCGTATAAAGCACAATCTGTGAACACGAATGATACCCAGAACCGGTAATCAGCCTTTCAGCAGCGCCCGGCAAATTATCAGCCACCTTCCTGGCATAGAGTTGAAAAACAAGTTCTGCTATGCGTGTCATAGAGAGCGATGGGCATGACCAGACTGCGTCTAATAGTGGGAGTGGTCTAAAAGAGGATACTTATATAGAACAGATCCCTGACTACCTACCTCTGAATGAAGATGAGTACACATTGGTATGGCCTTCATGCTTAGCTTCCTAGTGCAGCAATTTTACTTCGACATGCCAAGTTTCACAGGCGGCATCTCCTGCCAGATTTGCCCGTTTTGCCTCAATTGTTTGGCTTGCAGTTGTGACACAGAATTTCAATGCAATATTCCCATTGGGCTGGGGAAAAAAACACATTCAGGAGGCAGCAGTATCACCTCCTGTACTAACACTATCACCTCCTGTACTAACAGTGGGGAGGTCTTAAAGGTGCATTAATACCAGGAGTGTGCGGTACAGAGTGCAGGGTTCAGGGGTGTGCTGCATACAGAGTGCAGGGTTCAGGGGTGTGCTGCATACAGAGTGCAGGGTTCAGGGGTGTGCTGCATACAGAGTGCAGGGTTCAGGGGTGTGCTGCATACAGAGTGCAGGGTTCAGGGATGCACTGCATACAGAGTGCAGGGTTCAGGGGTGTGCTGCATACAGAGTGCAGGGTTCAAGTGTGCGCTACTGCTGCATATAAACTGCAAGGGTCAGGGGTGAAGGGTTCAGGGATGTGCTGCATACAGAGTGCAGAGTTCAAGGGTAGGCTGCATACAGAGTGCAGGGTTAAGGGGTGGGGGACACTGAGCAGAAGCCAGTGGAGGGATTGGCAGAGAGGGTGGAGGACATTGAATGGAGGCTGCTGAAAGGATTGACAGAGAGGGGTGAAGGACACTGAGCAGAAGCTAGTGTACGGATGGGCAGGGAGGGGTGGAGGACACTGAATGGTTGGCCATTGAACGGATTGGCAGAGAGGGTGTGGAGGACACTGAGCAGAAATCATTGGTGGGATTGGCAGGGAGGGGTGGAGGACACTGAGTAGAAGCCAGTAGAGGGATTGGCAGAGAGGGGTGGAGGATAGTGAATAGAGGCCAGTGGAGGGATTGCCAGAGAGGGGTGGAAGACACTGAGCAGAAGCCAGTGAAGGGGTTTTGGCAGAGAGGGGTGGAGGACACCGAGTAGAAGCCAGTGGAGAGATTGGCAGAGAGTGGTGGAGGACACTGAGCAGAAGCCAGTGGAGGGCTTGGTAGAGAGGGGTGGAGGACACTGAGCAGAAGCCAGTGGAGGAATTGTCAGAGAGGGGTGGAGGACACTGAATGAAAGCCAGTGGAGGGATTGGCAGAGAGGGGTGGAGGACACTGAATGGAGGTCAGTGGAGGGATGTACAGAGAGGGGTGGAGGACACTGAATGGAGGTCAGTGGAGGGATGTACAGAGAGGGGTGGAGGACACTTAATGGAGGCCAGTAGAGGGATGTACAGAGAGGGGTGGTGGACACTGAATGAAAGCCAGTGGAGGGATTGGTAGAGAGGGGTGGAGGACACTGAATGGAGGTCAGTGGAGGAATTGTCAGAGAGGGGTGGAGGACACTGAATGGAGGTCAGTGGAGGGATGTACAGAGAGGGGTGGAGGACACTGAATGGAGGTCAGTGGAGGGATGTACAGAGAGGGGTGGAGGACACTTAATGGAGGCCAGTAGAGGGATGTACAGAGAGGGGTGGTGGACACTGAATGAAAGCCAGTGGAGGGATTGGTAGAGAGGGGTGGAGGACACTGAATGGAGGTCAGTGGAGGGATTGGTAGAGAGGGGTGGAGGACACTGAATGGAGGTCAGTGGAGGAATTGTCAGAGAGGGGTGGAGGACACTGAATGAAAGCCAGTGGAGGTATTGGCAAAGAGGGGTGGAGGACAGTGAATAGAGGCCAGTGAAGAGATTGGCAGAGAACCAGGAAAGAGGAGAGTCGCCAAGACTAATGGAGTGTTTATTGAGGAGGAACGGGTGGTCAACTACGTCAAAGGCAGTGGAAAGGTGTAATGCCCCGTACACACTATCAGAAATTCCCCCAGCAAAAGTCCGATGGGAGCTTTTGGTCGGAAATTCCGACCGTGTGTATGCTCCATCGGAATGAGAGCAGGTTCTCTATTCTTCAGTCGGAAAAAGTTCCAATCAGAAATTCCGATCGTCTGTACAAATTCCGACAAGCAAAATTCCTACGCATGCTCAGAAACAATTCAACGCATGCTCGGAAGCATTGAACTTCATTTTCTCGGCTTGTCGTAGTGTTGTACGTCACCGCGTTCTTGGCAGTCGAAAGTTCAGAGAACTATTGTGTGAACCGTGTGTATGCAAGCTAAGCTTGAGCGGAAGTCCGTCTGGAAAACCATCCAAGTTTTTTCCGACGAAAAATCCGCTCGTGTATACGGGGCATAAGTGTAGGGAGATGAGTATGGAATACTGGCCATTGGTTTTAACAGTTAGTAGGGTAGGTTAGTTAGTTTTAGTAGGGCAGTTTCAGTGGAATGTTGTGTGCGGAAGCCGGATTGTAGGAGGTCGAGAAGGTTGCTGTCAGTGAAATCATACGGTTGTGGACAAGGTGTTCAAGAAGCTTGGAGGCAAACGGGAGAAGGGAGATGGATCCTAAGTTATTCATACAGTGTTGGGGTCCAGTGAGGGTTTCTTAGGTATTGGGGTAACCAGTGCATGTTTGAGAAAGGTGGGAAAGGTTCTGGTGGAGAAGGAAAGGTTGAAGATGTGGGTTAGAGAGTTTAGGACAGAGCAGGGTGGGGGTGTAGTTATGGTGAGGGGACAGGGCATGGGGACCTTTTCCCACACTGGAGATGACAAGCCTCTGTGAACAACTATTCCACATTTCAATCAAGATGTAGATAGAGAGGCCCCGCCCATTGTAGAACATAGAAATTGTATTAGATGTCCCAGCCAGTTAGAGCAATTCTTTTGGAAACCAACACTATGTACTGTAATGCTCTCCACATTTTATCTATATATAGATCACGTGATCTTTGATGCATAACTTCACTAGGGATGAGGTTTGGGTTTGCTGCTACCATGAGTTCTAGGCAAACTATGTTCAAGGTTTGCAAACCCAGTTAATTTGTGGTAAAATTCACTGGACCAAATTCTTTGTATCCATATTGCACTGCCTGGCCTTTGAACTTAGGCCAGCTGGTTTAGAAGGACCAATATTGGGGCTTTGGTACATGCCAGCCCCCTCACTATAAAAAGGAAATATTGACAGTCTGTTGTCACAGGTGACAGAGGAAAGTGTTATTGGGATATTTTCAAGCTCAGCAGAGAGCAGCTATAAGTGGCTGAAAGGATTGCTGGAGCCTCGAGTAAAACGTGTTGATAGCAACTATATTTCCAGCAACAGCAAGCTGAAGTTCAGGGAGAACATTCAGCAGTGCAATTTTGGGATTCCTTATCACACATCTACCAGCGGGAGGATCAATATTACCGATGTCACAGATTCAATGTATGATGAGGAGCTTAAAGCGGAGTTCCACCCTAAAGTGGAACTTCCGCTCATCGGATTCCTCCCCCCCTCCGGTGTCACAATTGGCACCTTTCAGGGGGGAGGGGGGTGCAGATACCTGTTATAATACAGGTATCTGCACCCACTTCCGGGTACAGCTAGCCGCAGCTAGCCGCAGACTCCCCGCCCACCCCCGTTGTGTTGTGGGAAATACACAGTTCCCACAACACAACGGGGACCAGTGAAGACGCGCAGCGCGACTCGCGCATGCGCAGTAGGGAACCGGGCAGTGAAGCGGCAACGCTTCGCTTCCTGATTCCCTCAGTGTGAATGGCGGCGGCAGCACCCGAGGATCGAGGGACGGCTCGGTCTCGGGTGCCGACATCGCTGGACCCCGGGACAGGTAAGTGTCCTTATTTTAAAAGTCAGCAGCTGCAGTATTTGCAGCTGCTGACATCTAATTTTTTTTTTTTTTGGTGAAACACTACTTTAAATACATGAGTGACATGCTTGGTCCCCCCGGCATGTCGATTGAATCCACCGCACGGAGAGATCCTGCCTGCCCCTTCCCTGTGAGGAGATTTGAGGAGTCGGTTTCCCCTGAGTGGATGTCCATAGATAAGCTGATATTTAGCTTTCCTCTGGTAAGCGTACATTTAATAAGGTGGAGGATTCCTCACTGGGTGTTGGTTGTTTAACATTTACGATCACCCATTGAATCTGCCTTGGCTCCAAGGACTGTTTCTCTTCTGATCATCCTTATTTCATCTCCAGTCACTTTTGTCATTTGGTGTTCAATACTTGATTTCATTTGGGACTTTTTTTAATTATTTTATTATTTTTCACATTTATTTTTGTATTGATATCTTGCTTTCATTATATTATCAATATTTTGTATCACTTGATAGATCGATATTCATCACCATTTATATATTCATGTATGTATAGATATTATTGTCACCTTTTTGGATTATTTTTGTTTATATATGTGCACGCCTCACTTTAGGACTGCAGCTCTAATTGTACAGAATCCAGTTAGCAGTATATTACTGTTTTGAGAAGCGCGGTGATTTTTTGGTGTTTATTGGGACAAAAAAAGAGCCTTTTGGTCTAAACTCCACTCGCCGTGTTTAGAGGAAGAAGGAGGATGAGTACAACCCCAAGAACACCATCCCAAACGTGCAGCATGGAGGTGGAAACATCATTCTTTGGGGATGCTTTTCTGCAAACAGGACAGGATGACGGCACCGTATTGAGGGGAGGATGGATGGGGCCATGCATCGCAAGATCTTGGCCAACAACCTCCTTTCCTCACTAAGAGTATTGAAGATGGGTCATGGCCGGGTCTTCCAGCATGACAATGACCTGAAACACACAGCCAGGGCAACTAAGGAGTGGCTCCGTAAGAAGCATCTCAAGGTCCTGGAGTGGCCTAACCAGTCTCCAGACCTGAAACCAATAGAAACACTTTGGAGGGAGCTGAAAATCCGTATTGCCCAGCGACAGCCCCGAAATCTGAAGGATCTGGAGAAGGTCTGTATGGAGGAGTGGGCCAAAATCCCTGTTGCGGTGTGTGCAAACCTGGTGAAGAACTACAGGAATGGTATGATCTCTGTAATTGCAAACAAAGGTTGTGTACCAAATATTAAGTTCTGCTTTTCTGATGTATCAAATACTTATGTCATGCAATAAGATGAAAATTAATTACTTAAAAATCATACAATGTGATTTTCTGGATTTTTGTTTTACAGACCTCTACATGCTTTGTAAGTAGGAAAACCTGTAAAATGGACAGTGTATCAAATACTTGTTCTCCACACTGTATTTCTACCTACAGGCTTGTATAATTAATACATTTTTCAGTTTGGCTTCAACAGTTAAAATGTTACTGAAAGCCAAGGAGTTTTGGGGTCTCCCCTACACAAACCATTTACCACTGACAGGGGTGCTTACAATGATCAGCTGTTATCTATTGATTGATGTAAAACATTTATCCCAAAAAGGAAGAAAACTGTTATTGTAACGGATTATAAAGTGTGAGTTGCAGTTTGGCTTCAATTTGTTAGTGCATCTAAATCTGCTAATCCATCTAACACTCCAATACTTTATGTAAACTGCAGATGTTGAAATGACAAGGTGAATCACATTGTGTGTAATCTCTATTCCTTCTCTTCCAGGGATTGCTGGAATCTGATGGATGGGGAGTAGTATGGGTGTAGAGGATGAGGATGAGTAGTATGGGTGTAGAGGATGAGGATGAGCAGTATGGGTGTAGAGGATGAGGATGGGGAGTAGTATGGGTGTAGAGGATGAGGATGAGGAGTAGTATGGGTGTAGAGGATGAGGATGAGGAGTAGTATGGGTGTAGAGGATGTGAATGGGGAGTAGTATGGGTGTAGAGGATGAGGATGGGGAGTAGTATGGGTGTAGAGGATGAGGATGAGGAGTAGTATGGGTGTAGAGGATGAGGATGAGGAGTAGTATGGGTGTAGAGGATGGGGATAGGGAATAGTATGGATGTAGAGGATGGGGATGGGGAGTAGTATGGGTGTAGAGGATGGGGAGTAGTATGGGTGTAGAGGATGAGGATGGGGAGTAGTATGGGTGTAGAGGATGAGGATGGGGAGTAGTATGGGTGTAGAGGGTGAGGATGGGGAGTAGTATGGGTGTAGAGGATGAGGATGGGGAGTAGTATGGGTGTAGAGGATAAGGATGAGGAGTAGTATGGGTGTAGAGGATGGGGATAGGGAGTAGTATGGGTGTAGAGAATGAGGATGGGGAGTAGTATGGGTGTAGAGGATGAGGATGGGGAGTAGTATGGGTGTAGAGGATGGGGATGGGGAGTAGTATGGGTGTAGAGGATGAGGATGGGGAGTAGTATGGGTGTAGAGGATGAGGATGGGGAGTAGTATGGGTGTAGAGGGTGAGGATGGGGAGTAGTATGGGTGTAGAGGATGAGGATGGGGAGTAGTATGGGTGTAGAGGATAAGGATGAGGAGTAGTATGGGTGTAGAGGATGGGGATAGGGAGTAGTATGGGTGTAGAGGATGAGGATGGGGAGTAGTATGGGTGTAGAGGATGAGGATGGGGAGTAGTATGGGTGTAGAGGATGAGGATGGGGAGTAGTATGGGTGTAGAGGATGGGGATGGGGAGTAGTATGGGTGTAGAGGATGAGGATGGGGAGTAGTATGGGTGTAGAGGATGAGGATGGGGAGTAGTATGGGTGTAGAGGGTGAGGATGGGGAGTAGTATGGGTGTAGAGAGGATGAGGATGGGGAGTAGTATGGGTGTAGAGGATGGGGAGTAGTATGGGTGTAGAGGATGGGGAGTAGTATGGGTGTAGTGGATGAGGATGGGGGTAGTATGGGTGTAGAGGATGAGGATGGGGTGTAGTATGGGTGTAGAGGATGAGGATGAGTAGTATGGGTGTAAAGGATGAGGATGGGGAGTAGTATGGGTGTAGAGGATGAGGATGGGGAGTAGTATGGGTGTAGAGGATGAGGATGGGGAGTAGTATGGGTGTAGAGGATGAAGATGGGGAGTAGTATGGGTGTAGAGGATGGGGAGTAGTATGGGTGTAGAGGATGGGGATAGGGAGTAGTATGGGTGTAGAGGATGAAGATGGGGAGTAGTATGGGTGTAGAGATGAGGATGGGGAGTAGTATGGGTGTAGAGGATAAGGATGAGGAGTAGTATGGGTGTAGAGGATGAAGATGGGGAGTAGTATGGGTGTAGAGGATGAGGGATGGGGAGTAGTATGGGTGTAGAGGATGAGGATGGGGAGTAGTATGGGTGTAGAGGATGAAGATGGGGAGTAGTATGGGTGTAGAGGATGAGGGATGGGGAGTAGTATGGGTGTAGAGGATGAGGATGGGAGTAGTATGGGTGTAGAGGATAAGGATGAGTAGTATGGGTGTAAAGGATGAGGATGGGGAGTAGTATGGGTGTAGAGGATAAGGATGAGGAGTAGTATGGATGTAGAGGATGTGAATGGGGAGTAGTATGGGTGTAGAGGATGAGGATAGGGAGTAGTATGGGTGTAGAGGATGAAGATGGGGAGTATTATGGGTGTAGAGGATGGGGATAGGGAGTAGTATGGGTGTAGAGGATGAGGGATGGGGAGTAGTCATGGGTGTAGAGGATGAGGATGGGGAGTAGTATGGGTGTAGAGGGTGAGGGATGGGGAGTAGTGTGGGTGTAGAGGATGAGGAGTAGTATGGGTGTAGAGGATGGGGATAGGGAGTAGTATGGGTGTAGAGGATGGGGATAGGGAGTAGTATGGGTGTAGAGGATGGGGATAGGGAGTAGTATGGGTGTAGAGGATGAGGATGGGGAGTAGTATGGGTGTAGAGGATGAGGATGGGGAGTAGTATGGGTCTAGAGGATGGGGAGTAGTATGGGGGTAGAGGATGTGAATGGGGAGTAGTATGGATGTAGAGGATGTGAATGGGGAGTAGTATGGGTGTAGAGGATGAGGATAGGGAGTAGTATGGGTGTAGAGGATGGGGATAGGGAGTAGTATGGGTGTAGAGGATGAGGATGGGGAGTAGTATGGGTGTAGAGGATGAGGATGGGGAGTAGTATGGGTGTAGAGGATGAGGATGGGGAGTAGTATGGGTCTAGAGGATGGGGAGTAGTATGGGGGTAGAGGATGTGAATGGGGAGTAGTATGGATGTAGAGGATGTGAATGGGGAGTAGTATGGGTGTAGAGGATGAGGATAGGGAGTAGTATGGGTGTAGAGGATGGGGATAGGGAGTAGTATGGGTGTAGAGGATGAGGAATGGGGAGTAGTATGGGTGTAGAGGATGAGGATGGGGAGTAGTATGGGTGTAGAGGATGAGGATGGGGAGTAGTATGGGTGTAGAGGATGAGGATGGGGAGTAGTATGGGTCTAGAGGATGGGGAGTAGTATGGGTGTAGAGGATGGGGATAGGGAGTAGTATGGGTGTAGAGGATAAGGATGAGTAGTATGGGTGTAAAGGATGGGGATGAGGAGCAGTATGGGTGTAGAGGATGAGGATGGGGAGTAGTATGGGTCTAGAGGATGGGGAGTAGTATGGGGGTAGAGGATTGGCACTATTAACCCCCAGCATTGGTGTCAGCGGACGCACTATAAACCCCCAGCATTGGTGTCAGCGGACGCACTATTAACCCCCAGCATTGGTGTCAGCGGACGCACTATAAACTCCCAGCATTGGTGTCAGCAGACGCACTATTAACTCCCAGCACTGGTGTCAGCGGACGCACTATTAACCCCCAGCATTGGTGTCAGCGGACGCACTATTAACCCCCAGCATTGGTGTCAGCGGACGCACTATTAACCCCGGCATTGGTGTCAGCGGACGCTCTATTAACCCCCAGCATTGGTGTCAGCGGACGAACTATTAACTCCCAGAATTGGTGTCAGCAGACGCACTATTAACCCCCAGCATTGGTGTCAGCGGACGAACTATTAACTCCCAGCATTGGTGTCAGCGGACGCACTATTAACCCCCAGCATTGGTGTCAGCGGACGCACTATTAACCCCCAGCATTGGTGTCAGCGGACGCACTATTAACCCCCAGCATTGGTGTCAGCGGACGCACTATTAACCCCGGCATTGGTGTCAGCGGACGCTCTATTAACCCCCAGCATTGGTGTCAGCGGACGCACTATTAACTCCCAGAATTGGTGTCAGCAGACGCACTATTAACTCCCAGCATTGGTGTCAGCGGACGCACTATTAACTCCCAGCATTGGTGTCAGCGGACGCACTATTAACCCCCAGCATTGGTGTCAGCGGACGCACTATTAACCCCCAGCATTGGTGTCAGCGGACGCACTATTAACCCCCAGCATTGGTGTCAGCGGACGCACTATTAACTCCCAGCATTGGTGTCAGCGGACGCACTATTAACCCCCAGCATTGGTATCAGCGGACGCACTATTAACCCCGGCATTGGTGTCAGCGGACGCTCTATTAACCCCCAGCATTGGTGTCAGCGGACGCTCTATTAACCCCCAGCATTGGTGTCAGTGGACGCACTATTAACCCCCAACATTGGTGTCAGCGGACGCACTATTAACTCCCAGCATTGGTGTCAGCGAACGCTCTATTAACCCCCAGCATTGGTGTCAGCGGACGCACTATTAACCCCAGCATTGGTGTCAGCGGACGCACTATTAACCCCCAGCATTGGTGTCAGCGGACGCTCCATTAACCCCCAGCATTGGTGTCAGCGGACGCTCTATTAACTCCCAGCATTGGTGTCAGCGGACGCACTATTAACTCTCAGCATTGGTGTCAGCGGACGCTCTATTAACCCCCAACATTGGTGTCAGCGGACGCTCTATTAACCCCCAGCATTGGTGTCAGCGGACGCTCTATTAACCCCCAGCATTGGTGTCAGCGGACGCACTATTAACCCCCAGCATTGGTGTCAGCGGACGCACTATTAACTCCCAGCATTGGTGTCAGAGGACGCACTATTAACCCCCAGCATTGGTGTCATCGGACGCACTATTAACTCCCGGCATTGGTGTTAGCGGACGCACTATTAACTCCCAGCATTGGTGTCAGCGGACGCACTATTAACAACCAGTGGACGGGGGAAAGGTGACGGGGAGCGCAGTGGGACCGGGGGAAAGGTGGCAGGGGCGCAGTGGGACTGGGGAAACGTGGCGGGGGGCGCAGTGGGACGGGGAAACGTGGCGGGGGCGCAGTGGGACCTGTGAAAGGTGGCGGGGGCGCAGTGGGACCGGGGAAACGTGCGGGGGCGCAGTGGGACGGGGAAACGTGGCGGGGGCGCAGTGGGACCTGTGAAAGGTGGCGGGGGCGCAGTGGGACCTGTGAAAGGTGGCGGGGGCGCAGTGGGACCGGGGAAAGGTGGCGGGGGTGCAGTGGGACCGGGGAAACGTGGCGGGGGGCACAGTGGGACGGAGAAACGTGGCGGGGGGCGCAGTGGGACCGGCAGGCCTCGCGTTGTTCCTGTTCCCGCGGTTGCTATTTGAAGCGTAGAGCGGGTGTGCGGGTGACGTAGCTCTGGAGGGTGACGGACAGGCAGGCGGACCAATGAGCGGCGCGGAGGAGCAGGGGGTTGGCCAATGAGGGAAGCGGGGCGGGAGCGGGTAGAGCGCGCTGTAGCCGGGTCTACAGCAGGTGAGTGTGTGACCCCCCCTCCCCCCCCCCCGGTTATGGCGCCTCAGAAACACGGCGGCCCCACCAACACCGGACCATCCCCGGGGGGAGCAGCGCCCATCAAGAGGGCCAAGATGGGGGACATACTAAAAGGAATGACAGAATGGAATGCCCATAGAGAATAATGGAACAAAGTGGAATGCCCATAGAGAATCATGGAAAAAAAAATTCAATATGTGACAGACTCTTTAGACATCAATTTTTTTTTTTAAACCTAGTTTTAAATATCAGTGGCCATGTTTAATATTGAGATTAGGGGGATTATTGTTGTTTTTTATGGCATAACAATCGTGAATGACAGAAGGGAATGCCCATAGAGTAAAATGGGAAACAAAATATAAACTCATTTGCAGGCAAATCTGAGAGACGTAGCAATTTCACCTTTCCCACAGCTGTTCCTCAAGTAGAGTAGCGGATTGTAAGATTGAGATTATTTGGGATTACAGCTGTTTTCTATGGAATGACAGATAAATAATAGAAAGGAATGCCCATAGAGTAGAATGGGAAGATGTGATTGGAGTCAGAACCATTGGTCATATCAGATCAATCTTTAGCAGACATACTCTCTATGTTCAGTGGTGATGTCCAAATTTCACATTAAGCGGGATTATTATGGAATGCCCATAGAGTATAATATATATCAACTCTTTTGCAGGCAAACCTGAAAGATATAGCTATTTAAAAGGGACATGTATTCCTTCTGAGACAACGGCCTCATTTAAAGGCTTTGCCTTTATTTAAGATAGTTTTATGTATAAAATTGAAGATGCAATCCCAATCATTGCAATATTCTCTTTACTTCAAATAATCATATATATTACAGGTAATCTGAGGTAAGCGAATGCACAGTTTCGAACATAACAATGTTCTTCATCAGGCATACATGCTGCTTGATGAGGAATATCTTATGGTCGAAACTGTGCAGTCGCTGATCTCAGATTACCTGCAATGTATATGAATATTTCAATTAAAGAGAATATTGCAATGATTGGGATTGCATCTTCCATTTTTATACATAAAACTATCTTAAATAAAGCCTTTAAATGAGGCCGTTGTCTCAGAAGGAATACATGTCCCTTTTAACTAGCTATATCTTTCAGGTTTGCCTGCAAAAGAGTTGATCTGCATTCTACTCTATGGCAGGGCTCAAAATTTCAAATCCTGAGCTACTAGGCCGGCTTCAAGGGTTACTCGCCACCAGTTGCCCCGCCAACCCCTACCCTCTACTCAACCCCTATCCCGCCCCTAATTCTAACCTCATAAATTATCTCATGAAATGACACTTAAATGTTTTATGCAGAATTAAGTTATAAAAATGAATATTATCAAAACTTTATCCATGCCCACCAATGCAGGCTGCCCGTGTCCCCCAATGCTGCCTGTGTCCGCCAATGCAGCCCGTGTCCGCCAATGCAGCCTGTGTCCGCCAATGCAGCCCGTGTCCCCCAATGCAGCCCGTGTCCGCCAATGCAGCCCGTGTCCCCCAATGCAGCCCGTGTCCCCCAATGCAGCCCGTGTCCCCAGCCTACCTGTGCAGGGGAAGAGAGAGGAGAGCCGTCCCCCACATGATCAAAGCGCCGGTAACATAACAGCTTTCATTTCATTGGCTGTGTGTTCCCCGCCGTGCCCCCTCACATACAGCCCCTCCCCCCTTGTCCAGGGAACTTTGAAATACAGATCACTCGTCCCAGGATTGGAGGAGTGATCTGTCTATCAAAGTTCCCCGGACAAAGAGGAGGGGCTGTAGGTGACGGAGCGCAGCTGGGAACACACAGCTATTATAATGAAAGCTGTTATGTTACCGGCGCTCTGATCATGCGGTAGGCGGCTCTAATCTCTCTTCTGCTCTGATCTCTGGGAGAACGGCTCCCAAACAACCCGCCTGCCGGTGGTGCCCGCCCCCTCCCCCCCCAGGCAGCCCACATCTGCCAGCCCTCAAAATCCAGCCGCAAAATGTGAGCAGGCGAGTGGAATTTTTAAGGGCTGCTCTATGGGCATTTCCTTCTTTTATTCCTTATAAAACAATTATAATCCAATTACTCTCGAATCTAAATCTTGTCACTGAACTTGGATAGTATATCTGCTAAGGATTTATTTGGTATGTTGAATGGTTTTGACTCCAATCACATCTTGGTTCCCATTCTACTCTATGGGCATTCCTTTCTATCATTTATCTGTCATTCCATAGAAAACAGCTGTAATCCCAAATAATCTCAATCTTACAATCCGCTACTCTACTTGAGGAACACCCGTGGGAAAGAATACATTTGCAATGTCTCTCAAATTAGCCATTAAATGTGTTTACATTTTGCTACTCATTATACTCTATGGGCATTCCCTTCTGTCATTCACCTTTTGTCATTCCATAGAAAACAATGCTAATCCCACTTCATCTCAATATTAAACATTGCCACTCAACATGGAGATAATGGCTTCTAAAGATTGATCTGATATGAGCAATGGTTCCGAGTTCAGGTCACATTTTGCCTCCCATTACACTCTATGAGCATTCCCTTCTGTCATTCACCTTTGTCATGCCATAGAAAACAATAATAATCCCGCCTAATCTCAATATTAAACATGGCCAATGATATTTAAAAGTAAATAAATAAATCTTTTTGCTAAGGATTCATTTGATATGTGTAAAGATTCTGTCACTAATTGAAATATTTTGTTTCCATTATTCGCTATGGGCATTCCATTTTATTCCATTATTCTCTATGGGCATTCCATCTTACTAATAAAGTCTATGGGCATTCCATCTTACTAATAAAGTCTATGGGCATTCCTTTCTGTCATTCATCTGTTATTCTATAGAAGAGAGCAATAATCCCAAATGATCTAAATCTTACAATCTGCTACTCTACTTGAGGAACAGCTGTGGGAAAGGTGAAATTGCTACGTCTCTCAGATTTGCCTGCAAATGAGTTTATACTTTGCTTCCTATTATACTCTATGGGCATTCCCTTCAGTCATTCACCTTCATTCCATAGAAAACAACAATAATCCCACCCAATCTTAATATTAAACATGGCCACTGATATTTACAAGTAGGTTTAAAAAAAAAATTGATGTCTAAACAGTCCGTCACATATTGAATTTTTTTTCCATGATTCTCTATGGGAATTCCATCTCCCTGTTAAAGTCTATGGGAATTCCATCTCCCTGTTAAAGTCTATGGGAATTCCATCTCCCTGTTAAAGTCTATGGGAATTCCATCTCCCTGTTAAAGTCTATGGGAATTCCATCTCCCTGTTAAAGTCTATTGGAATTCCATCTCCCTGTTAAAGTCTATGGGAATTCCATCTCCCTGTTAAAGTCTATGGGCATTCCATTCTGTCATTCCTTTTAGGATGTCCCCCAAGATGGGGCAGATCCGGCACGACCACAAGCTCTTCCTACAGGCCTTCGAGAGTCAGTATATATATGTATACCTCCCCCCACCTATATACCATCTGTATGCCCCCCTCCTCCTATATACACTCTGTATACTCCCCTACCTATATATACACACATCACACAAGCTCTTCCTGCAGGCCTTCGAGAGTCAGTATATATATATATGTATCTCCCCTATCTGTATACTCCCCTCCTCCTCCTATATACTATCAGTATACTCCCCTCCTCCTCCTATATACTATCTGTATACTCTCCTCCTTCTCCTATATACTATCAGTATACTCCCCTCCTTCTCCTATATACGATCTGTATACTCTCCTCCTTCTCCTATATACTATCTGTATACACCCTCCCCCCACCTATATACTATCTGTATACTCCCCTCCTTCTCCTATATACTATCTGTATACTCCCCTCCTCCTATATACTATCAGTATACTCCCCTCCTTCTCCTATATACTATCTGTATACTCCCCTCCTTCTCCTATATACTATCTGTATACACCCTCCCCCCACCTATATACTATCTGTATACTCCCCTCCTCCTCCTATATACTATCTGTATACTCCCCTCCTCCTCCTATATACTATCTGTATACACCCTCCCCCCACCTATATACTATCTGTAAAGGCAGGTCTAGGAGATATTCACAGTACCTACAGGTAAGGCCTCGTGCACACGAGACGCCGGTGCAAACTCTGCTGAACACATGTTTTTAAAAGCTGAAAGTGGCGTTTAGAAACGCCCGTTTTGCCGCGTTTAGGTCCGCAGAGCAGAGAATGACATTTTGCGACCCAACTTTGGGGCCCCGTATCTCGGGGCCACTTGGTGCTAGGAACCCCAAATTTGGTGTGCTAACACAGTGGAACCAGCACTACAACATATCCAAATGGGGTTCCTAGCACTAAGTGGCCCTGAGATATGGGGCCCCAAATTCAGGTCGCAAAATGTCAAGCACTTTTCTGCAGCAGAGAATGACATTTTGGGGCCCCATATCTGGGGCCACTTTGTGCTAGGAACCCCAAATCGGATATGTTATAGTGTTAGTCCAACTGTGTTAGCACACCCAATTTGGGGTTCCTAGCATCAAGTGACCCCGGGATATGGGGCCCCAAAGTCGGGTCGCAAAAGGTCAAGCACTTTTCTGCAGCAGAGAATGACATTTTGTGACCCGACTTTGGGGCCCCATATCTTGGTGTTCCTAGCACCAAGTGGTCCCGAGATATGGGGCCCCAAAGTCGGGTTGTAAAAAACACTTATAAACACAAACGCGTCACCGGCGTTTAGCCGCGTTTGGCGTCTGAAGCGTGGAAAACTTTTGCGTCTGAACCCATATTTTTGCTTCTGGAAAAACGAGGTTAAACGCAACTGCCTAAAAACGCCAAAAAACGAGACTGTGTACACGGACACATAGGATAACATTGAATGGGTTCAGGGGGCAGCTGAAAAAAGTGCCCAACTGCCTCTGAACACGAGTTTAACAGCGTCTGGTGTGCATGAGGCCTGAGCCTTATTATAGGCCTTTATTACAGGCTTACCTGGAGGCTGAGGTGCTGTAACAGAGTTTACAACCACTTTAACAAACAAAGACTATTTTATTTATTTCAGATACTTGTATAGATACTTCAATTTACACAGCACTTTACATATACATTGTATATTCACATCAGTCCCCACCCTCGAGGAGCTTACTCACATTCATATACTGGGGCCAATTTTAGACAGAAGCAAATTAACCTACCAGCAGGGGGCGTTGCTAGGTCTACAAAAGATCTGGGGCTAGAGCCCATAGTAGTGAAGTAAAGAAAGTCATACACATGTATATAATATACGTGTGGGTGTACAGTATATATATATCTCTGAGTGTGGATTCCCGCTTACATCAGGGTCCCCAGAGAGCCCCCCGCTTACATCAGGGTTCTCAGAGAGCCCACCCCCCTTACATCAGTGTCCCCAGAGCCCCCCTTACATCAGTGTCCCCAGAGCCCCCCTTACATCAGGGTCTCTAGAGAGCCTCCCTACTTACATCAGGGTCCCCAGAGCCCCCCTCATTACATCAGGGTCCCCAGAGCCCCCCTCATTGCATCAGGGTCCCCAGAGAGCCCACCCCCTCTTACATCGGGGTCCCCAGAACCCCCTTTACATCAGGGTCCCTAGAGAGCCTCCCTACTTACATCAGGGTCTCTAGAGAGCCTCCCTACTTACATCAGGGTCCCCAGAGAGCCCCCCCGCTTACATCAGGGTTCTCAGAGAGCCCACCCCCCTTACATCAGTGACACCAGAGCCCCCCTTACATCAGGGTCTCTAGAGAGCCTCCCTACTTACATCAGGGTCCCCAGAGCCCCCCTCATTACATCAGGGTCCCCAGAGAGCCCACCCCCTCTTACATCGGGGTCCCCAGAACCCCCTTTACATCAGGGTCCCTAGAGAGCCTCCCTACTTACATCAGGGCCTCCAGAGCCCTCCTCATTACATCAGGGTCCCCAGAGCCCCCCTCATTACATCAGGGTCCGCAGAGATCCCACCCCCTTACATCGGGGTCCTCAGAGAGCCCACCCCCCTTTCATCAGGGTCCCTAGAGAGCCTTCCTACTTACATCAGGGTCCCCAGAGATCCTACCCCTCTTACATCAGGGTAACCAGAGCCCCCCTTACATCAGGGTCCCCAGAGAGCCCCAGGGCTCAGGAGTTGGCTACATAAACAATGCAGGGCTCAGCTGTGCCCATCTATGCAGCCTTCAGTGCCCAGCAATGCAGCCTCACCAGTGCCGAGCAGTGCACCCCCCCACTGCAGTGCCCTCTGTCCCCTGCACCCCACCACACACACTGTGTAAGTAGAACTCTTACCTTACACAGGTGTACAGCAAGCAGAGCATCTGAGATCGGCATCACAGAGCTGGATGGGGGCGGGAACTACAGAAGTTAACTTTTCACATTAACAGGCTGGTGATTGGTTGCTAGACTGTCCAGCAACCAATCACCTGCTGTTTAATGAAAAAGTCAACTCCTGCGGTTCCCGCCCCCATCCAGCCCTGTGATACTGGGCGCTCGCCACTGTCCAATGAAGGGGACAGCAGCGAAAATTTCCACGGGCCAGGTGCCCGCATTCAGCGGTGGCGGGCCGGGTGCCAACCCCTGCCCTAGAGACTCGGGGCTATAGCCTCAATAGCCACCCCCTAGCAACGCCTCTGCCTACCAGCATGTCTTTGGAATGTAGGAGGAAACCCACACAGGCACAGGGAGAACATGCAAACTCCATGCAGTTAGTTTTGTGGTTGGGATTTGAACCAGCGAACCTTTTTACTGCTAGGCGAGAGTGCTAACCACTACACCACTGTGCCGCCCCACTACACCACTGTGCCGCCTACTACACCACTGTGCCGCCTACTACACCACTGTGCCGCCTACTACACCACTGTGCCGCCCCCACTACACCAATGTGCTGCCCACTACACCACTGTGCTCGCCCACTACACCACTGTGCTCGCCCACTACACCACTGTGCTCGCCCACTACACCACTGTGCCCGCCCACTACACCACTGTGCCCGCCCACTACACCACTGTGCACGCCCTACTTTAGTATCACTTTAATGCATAGAATGCACTAAGGTGAAAAACCTTGAGGCTTTAGGCTCCTTTCACAGAAAGTCGCAAGTTTTGCTACAGAGGACAGCCAGCGCTACAAAGAGGGGCATGTCATCCTGGAGCGCGCTCTGGTGCGGGAGAGCGAAGGCTTCGAGGAACACGTCCCGTCCGACATTTCCTGAACTCCATCATTCCATTTCCACGTCAAACTCTCTACGACGTCTTTGCATACAATGTTACCTTTGTCTCCGAGTCGCATTGATAAGATGGAGGAACTAAGAAAGGCCTGCTCAATTATTTCACGTTTTAAGTTATCTGCCACCTCCAGCAAATCTTTCTACGAATGCTGACAGTTTGATTTCACCCCAATAACCCCCCCGAGGGGGAGGGATGCCCTGACCCCCTCTATGCCAATCTGGCAAATGCCTTATATTATCGATTGTTTGCTCTGATTCTGGACACTCTGTAATTCAGAAACATTAGGGGTGCACCGAATGGAAATTTGAGTGCCGAAACTGAAAATGACATATTTTTAAAAAATATTCATATTTTTATATACAATTGTATTATATTTGAATTATTACATTTAATTGAGGATATTAATTAATATGAATTTATTGTTGGCCATTATTGGCACCTTTTAGTGCAAAAAAAGCTCAGGAAAAATGCAGCCTCTGACCGTCTCTTGTATCATGTCCTCAGTCTCTGACCCTCTCTTGTATCATGTCCTCAGTCTCTGACCATCTCTTGTATCATGTCCTCAGTCTCTGACCATCTCTTGTATCATGTCCTCAGTCTCTGACCCTCTCTTGTATCATGTCCTCAGTCTCTGACCCTCTCTTGTATCATGTCCTCAGTCTCTGACCGTCTCTTGTATCATGTCCTCACTCTCTGACCATCTCTTGTATCATGTCCTCAGTCTCTGACCATCTCTTGTATCATGTCCTCAGTCTCTGACCCTCTCTTGTATCATGTCCTCAGTCTCTGACCCTCTCTTGTGTCATGTCCTCAGTCTCTGACCATCTCTTGTATCATGTCCTCAGTCTCTGACCATCTCTTGTATCATGTCCTCAGTCTCTGACCCTCTCTTGTATCATGGCCTTAGTCTCTGACCATCTCTTGTATCATGTCCTCAGTCTCTAACCATCTCTTGTATCATGTCCTCAGTCTCTGACCCTCTCTTGTATCATGGCCTCAGTCTCTGACCCTCTCTTGTTTCATGTCCTCAGTCTCTGACCCTCTCTTGTATCATGTCCTCAGTCTCTGACCCTCTCTTGTATCATGTCCTCAGTCTCTGACCCTCTCTTGTATCATGTCCTCAGTCTCTGACCCTCTCTTGTATCATGTCCTCAGTCTCTGACCCTCTCTTGTATCATGTCCTCAGTCTCTGACCATCTCTTGTATCATGTCCTCACTCTCTGACCCTCTCTTGTATCATGTCCTCAGTCTCTGACCCTCTCTTGTATCATGTCCTCAGTCTCTGACCGTCTCTTGTATCATGTCCTCAGTCTCTGACCATCTCTTGTATCATGTCCTCAGTCTCTGACCCTCTCTTGTATCATGTCCGCAGTCTCTGACCATCTCTTGTATCATGTCCTCAGTCTCTGACCCTCTCTTGTATCATGTCCTCAGTCTCTGACCCTCTCTTGTATCATGTCCTCAGTCTCTGACCATCTCTTGTATCATGTCCTCAGTCTCTGACCCTCTCTTGTATCATGTCCTCAGTCTCCGACCATCTCTTGTATCATGTCCTCAGTCTCTGACCGTCTCTTGTATCATGTCCTCAGTCTCTGACCGTCTCTTGTATCATGTCCTCAGTCTCTGACCGTCTCTTGTATCATGTCCTCAGTCTCTGACCATCTCTTGTATCATGTCCTCAGTCTCTGACCCTCTCTTGTATCATGTCCTCATAGGCCTCATGTACACTGCTGTTGGTAAACGATTGTTCAGAGGTAGTTGGATGCTTTTTTTCAGCTGCCCCTGAACTCCTCCAATGTTCTCTTATGTGTACACAGGTTTGTTTAATGTCGTTTTTAGGCAGTTGCGTTTAGAGGCTTTTCTTTGAAGACAAAAAAAATAATTTTAGATGCCAAAGTTTCCGACGTTTCAGACACTAAACGTGGTAGCTCATGTGTCGTTTACAGGCTTATTTTTTTTTTTAATATTTAAAAAAAAAAAAAATTTTTCATTTTTGCCTAACGCTTCTAAACGTAAATGCGGAAAAACGGATGTTTTAAACGCGGGTTACTATCTGTCAAGTTAAATCATTCAGGGGAGGTTGTAAAAATGTCCCGTGTACATGAAGCCTATCAGTGTCCGGATCACACAGAGCACCGATCTCCCGCTGTGTCCCGGGGGCGGGGTTGGAATTTTTCGGGCCGCAGTAACAAAGCCCCGCCTCCTAAAATGGACGTCACACTGCTTTAATTTCCCGCCAATGGATCAGTGTGCCGTCTATCACAGGGGGCTGCCGAACGATTTAGCTCAGTGACACAGAGAGAGATCGCCGCTCTGCGTGACAAGGAGGGAGGGGAGGGCTCTGACTGGGGATGACACCCCCGCCATGTGCACCCCACCCCCGCCATGTGCGCCCCCCAGGGCGGACCACCCTGTTTTTGGTGCCATTATTGGCACATTTTTTCTTTCGGCCGAATGTAAAAAAAAACCACCATTTTCGACCAATGTGTTTCAGCGGCCAAAAATTGGGTCCGCCTCTAAAATGTCACTGTCATACCCTCTGCACTCCTCTCCTGTACATACAGTATCTGACAAAAGTAAGTACACCCCTCAGTGACATTTGTGTAAATCTTTTCTTCTATCTTTTCATGTGACAACACTGAAGAAATGACACTTGTCTACAATGTAAAGTAGTGAGTGTACAGCTTGTATAACAGTGTAAATTTGTTGTCCCCTCAAAATAACTCAACACACAGCTATTAATGTCTAAACTGCTGGCAACAAAAGTCAGTACACCCCTAAGTGAAAATCTCCAAATTGGGCCAAATTAGCCATTTTCCTTCCCCCGGTGTCATGTGACTCGTTAGTGTTACAAGGTCTCAGGTGTGAATGGGGAGCAGGTGTGTTAAATTAGGTGCCCCCTCAATATAACTCAACACACAGCCATTAGGGTAAAGGTGATGGACTGGCCAAGCATGTCTCCAGACCCAAACCCTATTGATCATCTGTGGGACATCCTCAAACGGAAGGTGGAGGAGCGCAAGGTCTCTAACATCCACCAGCTCTGTGATGTCATCATGGAGGAGGGGAAGAGGACTCCAGTGACAACCTGTGAAGCTCTGGTGACCTCCATGTCCAAGAGGGTTAAGGCAGTGCTGGAAAATAATGGTGGCCACACAAAATATTGACACTTTGGGCCCAATTTGGAGATTTTCACTTAGGGGTGTACTGACTTTTGTTGCCAGCGGTTTAGACATTAATGGCTGTGTGTTGAGTTATTTTGAGGGGACAGCAAATTTACACTGTTATACAAGCTGTACACTCACTACTTTACATTGTAGACAAGTGTCATTTCTTCAGTGTTGTCACATGAAAAGATAGAAGAAAAGATTTACACACCATGTCACTGAGGGGTGTACTTACTTTTGTCAGATACTGTATATATACTGTACACTCCCCGGCCACTTTATTATTTCCCCCTTGCTAGTAGTGGGTCGGACCCCATTTATTAGATCCCCCATAGAAATCCGGGGTACGGTACCCCACACATCACGGGGTGCTTCATAAATCTCCCTATAAATCCTGTGCTGGACCGACACCAATTATTCCCATCACCATGACGATGATAAACGATTATTGATTGAATGGATTCTATGATGAAATATTGGAAATCAAACTATTTTGTTTTTTTACTTCTAAATACCCCCCCAGTGATCATTACACCTCTCCTCCCCCCAGTGATCATTATACCCCCCCCCCAGTGATCATTACACCCCCCTCCTCCCCCCCAGTGATCATTACACCCCCCCTCCCCCCCAGTGATCATTAAACCTCTCCTCCCCCCAGTGATCATTACACCCCCCTCCCCCCAGTGATCATTACACCCCTCCTCCCCCCAGTGATCATTACACCCCCCCAGTGATCATTACACCCCTCCTCCCCCCCAGTGATCATTACACCCCCCTCCCCCCCAGTGATCATTACACTCCCCTCCCCCCAGTGATCATTACACCCCCCTCCCCTCAGTGATCATTTCACCCCTCCTCCCCCCAGTGATCATTACACCCCCCTCCCCCCAGTGATCATTACACCCCTCCTCCCCCCAGTGATCATTTCACCCCTCCTCCCCCCAGTGATCATTACACCCCCCTCCCCCCAGTGATCATTACACCCCCCCTCCCCCCAGTGATCATTACACCCCTCCTTCCCCCAGTGATCATTACACCCCCCTTCCCCCCAGCGATCATTACACCCCCCTCCCCCCCAGTGATCATTACACCCCTCCTCCCCCCAGTGATCATTACACCCCCCTCCCCCCAGTGATCATTACACCCCTCCTCCCCCCAGTGATCATTACACCCCCCTCCCCCCCAGTGATCATTACACCCCCCCTCCCCCCAGTGATCATTACACCCCTCCTCCCCCCAGTGATCATTATACCCCCCCTCCCCCCCAGTGATCATTACACCCCCCTCCAGTGATCATTACACCCCTCCTCCCCCCAGTGATCATTATACCCCCCCTCCCCCCCCAGTGATCATTACACCCCCCCCCCCAGTGATCATTACACCCCTCCTCCCCCCAGTGATCATTACACCCCCCTCCCCCCCAGCGATCATTACACCCCCCTCCCCCAGTGATCATTACACCCCCAGTGATCATTACACCCCCCCTCCCCCCAGTGATCATTACACCCCCCCTCCCCCAGTGATCATTACACCCCCCCCTCCCCCCAGTGATCATTACACCCCCCCCCCCAGTGATCATTACACCCCCCCTCCCCCCAGTGATCATTACACCCCCCCCCCCCAGTGATCATTACACCCCCCCTCCCCCAGTGATCATTACACCCCTCCTCCCCCCA
>JBBGZY010003487.1:0-108529 GCA_037952925.1 Lithobates clamitans | reverse complement strand
ACTGACTGGTTGCTAGAGGTTACAGCACACATTAAGGCTCACTGATTAGTTGCTAGAGGTTACAGCACATGATTTCTGCTTGTTGATTGGTTGCTAGAGATTACTGTGGATATGACCTCAGGGGGACATGATATACATATCAATGCCGACGGCCGCCCCTATTTACATATGAATTTCATCACTATTTACATAGGAATGCCGGTAATTTACATGTAAACACAGGGTCTGCAGGTGAGTCATCTTTACACAACAATAGGGCAGAGATGGGCAGCATTAGTAGCAGCACCTCACACTGAGATATCAGGACACAGCACGGGACCAAAACTTCAAGGGAGAAGGGAATTTAAACCAGGATAGTTGGCAAGTATGAGGCTGCTGCTTTGGGCCCCACAACAATGACAGGGCCCAGGGCAGCTGCCCCTTTTGCCCTGCCTTAAAAACGGCCCTGACTATGACGAATACATTATAATTACACATATATCTAATTTTGTTCCCAGATATCCTTGCCCCATTGAGTACACATTACTTTCTTGGCCACATGGAGCTCTCATCCATATTTCAAGCTCTTGCCCTATCCGATTCTGCTATCCTGTATTATGCCGCCTCAGCTCCCGCGTTGAGGCCATGTTCTCGGCCGGCCCTACTCCGATCACTCCACTTTGCGGTCTATGCCTGAGTTGGTGAGTGTCAGTGGTTAACCATCTATACCAATAGAAACAACATTTTCTGAACTTTTTTGAGAAGTACGGTTCCTTAAATTAAATCTTTTTATTCCATAGAAATGTCTGACGCATCCGCTCCTGACGAGTGGGAATACCCACGAAACGCGTAGAGCTTTATATGATGCTGCAGCCACACACCCCATACGGATTGAGATTTATCTATTTATCTATTTTTAATACATGATTTTATACCATCTGGTGGATACAGATGTACCATGTGGGTGCATGTGCCGGTGGTAGGCCTGCTGCTATTGGCATGTACATGTCATTCTTATGCATATATGTATTGATTGCTTCGACCATATGATGTTATGCATGTATTTTTCCTTTTTACATACCGTATATACTCGAGTATAAGTCGAATTTTTCAGCCCTTTTTTTTGGGCTGAAAGTGTCCCTTCGACTTATACTCGAGTCCCTGCCATCTGTCTGCATGATCAGCGTGTCATGCAGGCAGACGGCGGCCGGCGTAGTGTTCGCCGGCTATTGCAGCTTTCAAAAGCCGCGCCTCCTGCTCATCTGTGATAGGCTGAACAGCTGTCAGTGTACAGCCTATCACGGACATTCTCTCATCCTCGTCCGTGGTATGAGAATGAGAGAATGTCCGTGATAGGCAGTCAGCGGTCAGCCTATCACAGACGAGGAGGAGGCGCGGCTTTTGAACTGTGGAATGGCCGCCGAACAGTATCATCACACGCCGGCCGCCGATTGAAGATGGAGATCGCCACAGGGAGGCTGGAGATCGCCACAGGGAGGCTGCACAGGACACAGGTAGGACACATGCACACATACATGTACAGGACACAGGACATGTACAGGACACACACACACACACACATGTACAGGACACACACACATGTACAGGACACACACACACACACACACATGTACAGGACACAGGACACACACACACACACACATGTACAGGACACAGGACATGTACAGGACACACACACACACACACACACATGTACAGGACACACACACACACACACATGTACAGGACACAGGACACACACACACACACACATGTACAGGACACAGGACATGTACAGGACACACACACACACACACACACATGTACAGGACACACACACACACACACATGTACAGGACACAGGACATGTACAGGACACACACACACACACACACATGTACAGGACACAGGACATGTACAGGACACACACACACACACACATGTACAGGACACAGGACACACACACACACACACACATGTACAGGACACAGGACATGTACAGGACACACACACACACACACACATGTACAGGACACAGGACACACACACACACACACATGTACAGGACACAGGACACACACACACACACACATGTACAGGACACAGGACATGTACAGGACACACACACACACACACACATGTACAGGACACAGGACATGTACAGGACACACACACACACACACATGTACAGGACACAGGACATGTACAGGACACACACACACATGTACAGGACACAGGACATGTACAGGACACACATGTACAGGACACACACACATGTACAGGACACACATGTACAGGACACACACACATGTACAGGACACATGCACAGGGTACAGGTAGGCTGCACAGGACACAGGGAGGCAGGCAGCTGCAGATGGGCATTATTGACCCTCTGCATTTTTCACCCTCGTCTTATACTCGGGTCAATAAATTTTTCCCAGTTTTTTGTGGTAAATTAGGGCCTCGACTTATACTCGGGATGACTTATACTCGAGTATATATGGTACTCTTCCTTTGTGCACGTCTCTCGTGTATATATGATATGAAATATTCTTTTATCTATTTTTTTTTTTTGTATGCAAACTCATGCTACTAAATAAATATGTTTATATTGTAATCTACCTCCACTACTCAATTGCTTCATATAAAGTCCCAAACTTCCCTTCTTATTACATATTACAGGGATGGAGGCACCTCAGGGTGCTTCATATAAAGTCCCGCGGGATGGAGGCACTTATGGTGCTTCATATAAAGTCCCAAACACTCCCCCCATTTTCATATACTTCGATTAGTTTGTGCTCCCTTTAAGGTGTGCCTGGAGTTCAGCTCTGCAGAGGACCTGCTTTCTCCAGCCTACTACAAAGTTACAATGTACAGTTTGATCACTGGGGGATGGGAGAGTGAGGAAATGCTTCTTCCTCCTTTTACAAAGTTACAATGTACAGTCTGATCATTGGGGGAGGGGAGACTGAGGAAATGCATGGTTGCAGGCAGTGCGGGAAATGCACATGGAAAGCCCCTTTCCTGCACTGTGTTCTAGCATGAACCACCTCTGAGGGAGAGAGAGAGGGAAGGATCAGTATAGTATATGGAATAAAGGAATGAGGGAACCCTATAGTACATAGTTACATAGTAGGTGAGGTTGAAAAAAGACACAAGTCCATCAAGTCCAACCTATGTGTGTGATTATGTGTCAGTATTACATTGTATATCCCTGTATGTTGCGGTCATTTGGGTGATTATCTAATAGTTTCTTGAAGCTATCAATGCTCCCCGCTGAGACCACCGCCTGTGGAAGGGAATTCCACATCCTTGCCGCTCTTACAGTAAAGAACCCTCTATGTAGTTTAAGGTTAAACCTTGTTTCTTCTAATTTTAATGAGTGGCCACGAGTCTTATTAAACTCTCTTCTGCGAAAAAGTTTTATCCCTATTGTGGGGTCACCAGTACAGTATTTGTATATTGAAATCATATCCTCTCTCAAGCGTCTCTTCTCCAGAGAGAATAAGTTCAGTGCTCGCAACCTTTCCTCATAACTAAGATCCTCCAGACCCTTTATTAGCTTTGTTGCCCTTCTTTGTACTCGCTTTGTACTCACATGTAAGGCAAGAAGACAGGTTTACCATGGTACATGGAACGCAGGAAGGAAAGATCACTAAGGTACATGGAATAAAGTAAAGAAAGGAGGGATCACTATGGTACCTGGAAGACAAGAAGGAAGGATAACTATGGTACATGGAAGGCAGGAAGGATTACTTAGATATTTGGAACGCAGAAAGGATCACTGTGACATCTGGAAGGCAGGAAGGATTACTATGGTACATGTAAGGCAGGAAGGATCAGTATGGCACATTGAAGGTAAGATCACTATGGTACATGAAAGTAAAGATCACTCTGACAAATGGAGGCAAAAAGGATCATTATGGGAAATAAAATACAGAATCACTATGGTACATGGAAGGCAGGAAGGATCTTAATGGGATATGGAAGGAAGGATCACTCTGGTAAATGAAAGGCAGGAAGGATCACTATGGGACACGGAAGGCAGGAAGGATGACTATGGCACATGGAAGGCATGAAGGAAGGATTACTATGGCACATGGAAGGCAGGATCGCTCTGGTAAATGGAAGACAAGAAGGTTCACTATGACACCGGGAAAGGAGGAAGGAAGGATCATAATGGTACATTGAAGGCAGTAAGGAAGAATCATTATGGTACATGGAAGGTAGGAAGGAAGGATCACTATGGTACATGGAAGTAAGAAAGGAAGGATCACTATGGTATATGGAAGGCAGGAAGAAAAGATCACTATGCAACAAGAAATGTAAGCTTGCAATAAGGACGGCTAAGATAGAACATGAAAGACACATAGCGGAGGAGAGCAAAAAAAATCCCAAGAAATTCTTTAAGTATGTAAACAGTAAAAAAGGGAGGACAGACCATATTGGCCCCATAAAGAATGAGGAAGGACATCTGGTTACAAAGGATGGGGAGATGGTGAAGTTATTGAATTTATTCTTCTCCTCAGTCTTCACGAGTGAATCGGGGGGCTTCAGTAACCAAAACTGCAGTGTTTATCCTCATGACACAACACAGGAAGCACCTACATGGTTAACAGAGGACGGAATTAAAATTAGACTTGAGAAACTTAACATTAATAAATCACCGGGACCAGATGGCTTGCATCCGAGGGTACTTAGGGAACTCAGTCAGGTGATTGCCAGACCATTGTTCCTAATTTTTACAGACAGTCTATTGACTGGAATGGTACCAGCTGATTGGAGAAAAGCCAATGTAGCACCAATATTTGAAAAGGGCCCAAAATAAATCCCTGGGAATTACAGACCAGTTAGCCTAACATCAATAGTATGTAAACTCTTGGAGGGGATGATAAGGGACTATATACAAGATTGTAGTAATAAGAATGATATCATTAGCAGTCATCAGCATGGATTCATGAAGAATCGTTCTTGCCAAACCAATCTATTAACCTTCTATGAGGAGGTGAGTTGCCATCTAGATAAAGGAAGGCCCGTAGACGTGGTGTATCTGGATTTTGCAAAAGCATTTGACACAGTTCCCCATAAATGTTTACTGTACAAAATAAGGTGCGTTGGCATGGACCATAGGGTGAGTACATGGATTGAAAACTGGCTACAAGGGCGTGTTCAGAGGGTGGTGATAAATGGGGAGTACTCAGAATGGTCAGGGGTGGGTAGTGGGGTTCCCCAGGGTTCTGTGCTGGGACCAATCCTATTTAATTTGTTTATAAACGACCTGGAGGATGGGCTAAACAGTTCAATCTCTGTATTTGCAGACGATACTAAGCTAAGCAGGGCAATAACTTCTCCGCAGGATGTGGAAATCTTGCAAAAAGACCTGAACAAATTAAGGGGTGGGCGACTACATGGCAAATGAGGTTCAATGTAGAAAAATGTAAAATAATGCATTTGGGTGCCAAAAATATGAGAAATATGAGAACCTCTGGGGGAATCTAGGATGGAAAAGGACCTGGGGGTCCTAGTAGATGATAGGCTCAGCAATGACATGCAATGCCAAGCTGCTGCTAACAAAGCAAACAGAATATTGGCATTAAAAAGGGGATCAACTCCAGAGATAAAACGATAATTCTCCCGCTCTACAGGACTCTGGTCCGCCCGCACCTGGAGTATGCCGTCCAGTTCTGGGCACCAGTCCTCAGGAAGGATGTACTGGAAATGGAGCGAGTACAAAGAAGGGCAACAAAGCTAATAAAGGGTCTGGAGGATCTTAGTTATGAGGAAAGGTTGCGAGCTCTGAACTTATTCTCTCTGGAGAAGAGACGCTTGAGAGGGGATATGATTTCAAATTACAAATACTGTACTGGTGACCCCACAATAGGGATAAAACTTTTTCGCAGAAGGGAGTTTAACAAGACTCGTGGCGACTCATTCAAAATAGAAGAAAAGAGGTTTAACCTTAAACTACATAGAATGTTCTTTACTGTAAGAGCCGCAAGGATGTGGAGTTCCCTTCCACAGGCGGTGGTCTCAGCGGGGAGCATTGATAGCTTCAAGAAACTATTAGATAATCACCTGAATGACCGCAACATACAGGGATATGTAATGTAATACCGACATATAATTACACACATGGGTTGGACTTGATGGACGTGTGTCTTTTTTGAACCTCACCTACTATGGTACATGGAAGAAAGCAAGTATCACTGTGGTACATGGAAGAAAGGAAGGGGGGATCACTATGGTACATGGAAGGCGGGAGGGAAGGTTCACTATGGTACATATGGAAGGTAGAAAGGATCACTATGACACATGCAAGGCAGGAAGGATCACTACGGCATGTGGAAGGCAGGAAGGATCACGGTGGTACATGAAAGGCAGGAAGGAAGGATCACTTTAGTACATGTAAGGCAGGAAGGATCAGTATGGCACATGGAAGGCAAGATCACTATGGTACATGGAAGGAAGGATCACTCTGGTAAAAAGAAGGCAGGAAGGATCACTATGGGACATGAAAGGCAGGATCACTATGGTACATGGAAGGCAGGAAGGATCATAATAGGATATGGAAGGCAGGATAGCTACGGCACAAGGAGGGCTGGAAGAAAGGATCACTCTGGTAAATTAAACTCAGGATGAATCACTATGGGACATGGAAGGCAGGATCACTATGGTACATGGAAGGCAGGAAGGATCACTATGACACATGGAAGACATAAAGGAAGGATCACTATGGCACATGGAAAGCAGGAAAGATTACTATGATTCATGGAAAGCAGGATCATTATAGTACATGGAAGGCAGGAAGGAAAGATCACCATGGTACATGGAAGGAAGGAAGAATAGCTATGGTACCTGGAAGGCAGGAAGAAAGGGTCACTATAGAACATGGAAAAAAGGAAGGAATGATCAATATGTTACATGGAAGGCCAGAAGGATCACTATGCATATGGCAGACAGGAAGGATTACTCTGGTACATGGGCAGGATGGAAGGATCACTATGGCACAAGTAAGGCAGGAAGGATTAGTATGGCATATGGAAGGCAAGAACACTATGGTACATGGAAGGAAGGATCACTCTGGTACATGAAAGACAGGCAGGATCATTATGGTACATGGAAGGCAGGAAGGAAGGATCAATATGGAAGGCAGGAAGGAATGATCACTCTGCTAAATGGAAGGAAAAAAGGATCACTATGATCCACGGAAGACAGGATCATTATGGTACATGGAAGGCAGGAAGGAAGGATCACTATGCTACATGGAAGAAAGGAAGGATCACTATTGTAAATGAAAGGAAGGAGGGATCACTATGGTACATGGAAGGCAGGAAGGATCACTGTGATGTGCTGGGAAGACCTCTGATGTGATGGAGAGACTCTGATGTAATGGGACCTTTGATGCGATAGTGGGGGGACTCTGATGTGATGGGGGGACTCTGATGTGATGGGGGGACTCTGATGTGATGGGGGGGCTCTGATGTGATGGGGGGGCTCTGATGTGATGGGGGGACTCTGATGTGATGGGGGGACTCTGATGTGATGGGGGGACTCTGATGTGATGGGGGGACTCTGCTGTGAAGGGAGAACTTCTGATGTGATGATGGGGGGGGGGGGAGTGTTAAAGGGTGCAGAAATTTTAAAATTATAATTATTATTATATATTATGGATTTTATATGAACATTTGTTGATGCTGTGTGAATTCTTACAACATTACACTGGATAGTTTTCAATAAATAAAAAACTTTCACTCTCCTTGGTGGTGAGAACCTTGGTATGGTTTTTTATAGAGGTGAGTTCCCCTTTAAGATTTAGAGTGGCTTTGTTGGTAGGTGACAGCTTCATCACATCACATGACGTTCTATCGGCGTCACGTGACCCATAACAATGACATTTGCCTGGCCACGTGGCACACCCTATCACGTGACAGCGAAGGTCACCAGAGAACTACACTTCCCAGGATGCCCCGCGCCCCTCTTCCCATACACCCTCCCGCATCTCTCGGCGCACAGCCTGCCGGGATCGGTAGTCCGCTCGCTTGTTCCGGGCTGAGCTGTCAGACATGGCGGCGGGGAGGCTGAGTGAGATGCGGGACCCGGGGACTCTGTTCGAGGCGCACAGCGCGGAGGAGATCCGGGCTCTGGAGAAGAAGGTGCGGGCGGACATCGAGCAGAAGAAGGAGGAGCTCCGGCAGATGGTGGGGGAGAGGTACCGGGATCTGATCGAGGCGGCCGACACCATCGGGGAGATGAGGAGGAGCGCCGAGCAAGTGCTGGGGGCGGTCCGGGGCCTGGAGACCTACTGCGGGGGGCTGAGGGCCAAACCGGGGCCCCTACAGAGAGACAGGAGAGGAGCCCAGGTGAGGAGAGCTCTGTGTACAGAGGAGAGGAGAGTTGTGTGTGTGTAGAGAGGAGAGGAGAGCTGTGTGTGTAGAGAGGAGAGGAGAGCTGTGTGTGTGTGTGGAGAAGAGAGTTTTTTGTGTGTAGAGAGGAGAGCAGCTCAGGAGAGGAGATCTGTGTGTGTAGAGAAGAGAGGAGAGCTGTGTGTAGAGAAGAGAAGAGAGCTGTGTGTGTAGAGAAGAGAGGAGAGCTGTGTGTAGAGAAGAGAAGAGAGCTGTGTGTGTAGAGAAGAGAGGAGAGCTGTGTGTGTAGAGAAGAGAGGAGAGCTGTGTGTGTAGAGAAGAGAGGAGAGCTGTGTGTGTAGAGAGGAGAGGAGAGCTGTGTGTGTGTACAGAAGAGAGGAGAGCTGTGTGTAGAGAAGAGAAGAGAGCTGTGTGTGTAGAGAAGAGAGGAGAGCTGTGTGTGTGTAGAGAAGAGAGGAGAGCTGTGTGTGTAGAGAAGAGAGGAGAGCTGTGTGTGTAGAGAAGAGAGGAGAGCTGTGTGTGTAGAGAGGAGAGGAGAGCTGTGTGTGTGTACAGAGAGAGGAGAGCTGTGTGTAGAGAAGAGAAGAGAGCTGTGTGTGTAGAGAAGAGAGGGAGAGCTGTGTGTGTGTAGAGAAGAGAGGAGAGCTGTGTGTGTGTAGAGAAGAGAGGAGAGCTGTGTGTGTGTGTAGAGAAGAGAGGAGAGCTGTGTGTGTGTAGAGAAGAGAGGAGAGCTGTGTGTGTGTAGAGAGGAGAGGAGAGCTGTGTGTGTGTAGAGAGGAGAGGAGAGCTGTGTGTGTAGAGAGGAGAGGAGAGCTGTGTGTGTGTAGAGAGGAGAGGAGAGCTGTGTGTGTGTAGAGAGGAGAGGAGAGCTGTGTGTGTGTAGAGAGGAGAGGAGAGCTGTGTGTGTGTAGAGAGGAGAGGAGAGCTGTGTGTGTGTAGAGAGGAGAGGAGAGCTGTGTGTGTGTAGAGAAGAGAGGAGAGCTGTGTGTGTGTAGAGAAGAGAGGAGAGCTGTGTGTGTGTAGAGAAGAGAGGAGAGCTGTGTGTGTGTAGAGAAGAGAGGAGAGCTGTGTGTGTGTAGAGAAGAGAGGAGAGCTGTGTGTGTGTAGAGAAGAGAGGAGAGCTGTGTGTGTGTAGAGAAGAGAGGAGAGCTGTGTGTGTGTAGAGAAGAGAGGAGAGCTGTGTGTGTGTAGAGAAGAGAGGAGAGCTGTGTGTGTGTAGAGAAGAGAGGAGAGCTGTGTGTGTGTAGAGAAGAGAGGAGAGCTGTGTGTGTGTGTAGAGAAGAGAGGAGAGCTGTGTGTGTGTGTAGAGAAGAGAGGAGAGCTGTGTGTGTGTAGAGAAGAGAGGAGAGCTGTGTGTGTGTAGAGAAGAGAGGAGAGCTGTGTGTGTGTAGAGAAGAGAGGAGAGCTGTGTGTGTGTAGAGAGGAGAGGAGAGCTGTGTGTGTGTAGAGAGGAGAGGAGAGCTGTGTGTGTGTAGAGAGGAGAGGAGAGCTGTGTGTGTGTAGAGAGGAGAGGAGAGCTGTGTGTGTGTAGAGAGGAGAGGAGAGCTGTGTGTGTGTAGAGAGGAGAGGAGAGCTGTGTGTGTGTAGAGAGGAGAGGAGAGCTGTGTGTGTGTAGAGAGGAGAGGAGAGCTGTGTGTGTGTAGAGAGGAGAGGAGAGCTGTGTGTGTGTAGAGAGGAGAGGAGAGCTGTGTGTGTGTAGAGAGGAGAGGAGAGCTGTGTGTGTGTAGAGAGGAGAGGAGAGCTGTGTGTGTGTAGAGAAGAGAGGAGAGCTGTGTGTGTGTAGAGAAGAGAGGAGAGCTGTGTGTGTGTAGAGAAGAGAGGAGAGCTGTGTGTGTGTAGAGAAGAGAGGAGAGCTGTGTGTGTGTAGAGAAGAGAGGAGAGCTGTGTGTGTGTAGAGAAGAGAGGAGAGCTGTGTGTGTGTAGAGAAGAGAGGAGAGCTGTGTGTGTGTAGAGAGGAGAGGAGAGCTGTGTGTGTGTAGAGAGGAGAGGAGAGCTGTGTGTGTGTAGAGAGGAGAGGAGAGCTGTCTGTGTGTAGAGAGGAGAGGAGAGCTGTGTGTGTGTAGAGAGGAGAGGAGAGCTGTGTGTGTGTAGAGAAGAGAGGAGAGCTGTGTGTGTGTAGAGAAGAGAGGAGAGCTGTGTGTGTGTAGAGAAGAGAGGAGAGCTGTGTGTGTGTAGAGAGGAGAGGAGAGCTGTGTGTGTGTAGAGAGGAGAGGAGAGCTGTGTGTGTGTAGAGAGGAGAGGAGAGCTGTGTGTGTGTAGAGAGGAGAGGAGAGCTGTGTGTGTGTAGAGAGGAGAGGAGAGCTGTGTGTGTGTGTGAAGAGAGGAGAGCTGTGTGTGTGTGTGTGTGTGTGTGTGTAGAGAGGAGAGCTGTGTGTGTGTGTGTGTGTGTGTGTAGAGAAGAGAGGAGAGCTGTGTGTGTGTGTAGAGAAGAGAGGAGAGCTGTGTGTGTGTAGAGAGGAGAGGAGAGCTGTGTGTGTGTGTAGAGAGGAGAGGAGAGCTGTGTGTGTGTAGAGAGGAGAGGAGAGCTGTGTGTGTGTAGAGAGGAGAGGAGAGCTGTGTGTGTGGAGAGGAGAGCTGTGTGTGTGTGTAGAGAAGAGAGGAGAGCTGTGTGTGTGTGTAGAGAAGAGAGGAGAGCTGTGTGTGTGTGTAGAGAAGAGAGGAGAGCTGTGTGTGTGTGTAGAGAAGAGAGGAGAGCTGTGTGTGTGTGTAGAGAAGAGAGGAGAGCTGTGTGTGTGTGTAGAGAAGAGAGGAGAGCTGTGTGTGTAGAGAAGAGAGGAGAGCTGTGTGTGTGTGTGTGTGTGTGTAGAGAAGAGAGGAGAGCTGTGTGTGTGTGTAGAGAAGAGAGGAGAGCTGTGTGTGTGTGTAGAGAAGAGAGGAGAGCTGTGTGTGTGTGTAGAGAAGAGAGGAGAGCTGTGTGTGTGTGTAGAGAAGAGAGGAGAGCTGTGTGTGTGTGTGTAGAGAAGAGAGGAGAGCTGTGTGTGTGTGTGTAGAGAAGAGAGGAGAGCTGTGTGTGTGTGTGTAGAGAAGAGAGGAGAGCTGTGTGTGTGTGTAGAGAAGAGAGGAGAGCTGTGTGTGTGTGTAGAGAAGAGAGGAGAGCTGTGTGTGTGTGCAGAGAAGAGAGGAGAGCTGTGTGTGTGTGTAGAGAAGAGAGGAGAGCTGTGTGTGTGTGTGTAGAGAAGAGAGGAGAGCTGTGTGTGTGTGTAGAGAAGAGAGGAGAGCTGTGTGTGTGTGTAGAGAAGAGAGGAGAGCTGTGTGTGTGTGTAGAGAAGAGAGGAGAGCTGTGTGTGTGTGTAGAGAAGAGAGGAGAGCTGTTTGTGTGTGTAGAGAGGAGAGGAGAGCTGTTTGTGTGTGTAGAGAGGAGAGGAGAGCTGTTTGTGTGTGTAGAGAGGAGAGGAGAGCTGTTTGTGTGTGTAGAGAGGAGAGGAGAGTTGTGTGTGTGTAGAGAGGAGAGGAGAGCTGTGTGTGTGTAGAGAGGAGAGGAGAGCTGTGTGTTTGTAGAGAAGAGAGGTGAGGAGAGCTCTGGGTGTGTTCAGATTAGAGGAGAGCTGTGTGTGTGGAGAGGAGAGTTTGCACCCTTCTCTGACTCTCTTCTCCTCTTCCAGTCACAGGAGAGGAGAGCTCTGGGTGTGTTCAGATTAGAGAAGAGCTGTGTGTGTAGAGAAGAGAGGAGAGCTGTGTGTGTAGAGAAGAGAGGAGAGCTGTGTGTGTAGAGAAGAGAGGAGAGCTGTGTGTGTACGGAGGAGAGGTGAGGAGAGCTCTGGGTGTGTTCAGATTAGAGGAGAGCTGTGTGTGTGGAGAGGAGAGTTTGCACCCTTCTCTGACTCTCTTCTCCTCTTCCAGTCACAGGAGAGGAGAGCTCTGGGTGTGTTCAGATTAGAGAAGAGCTGTGTGTGTAGAGAAGAGAGGAGAGCTGTGTGTGTACGGAGGAGAGGTGAGGAGAGCTCTGGGTGTGTTCAGATTAGAGGAGAGCTGTGTGTGTGGAGAGGAGAGTTTGCACCCTTCTCTGACTCTCTTCTCCTCTTCCAGTCACAGGAGAGGAGAGCTCTGGGTGTGTTCAGATTAGAGAAGAGCTGTGTGTGTAGAGAAGAGAGGAGAGCTGTGTGTGTAGAGAAGAGAGGAGAGCTGTGTGTGTAGAGAAGAGAGGAGAGCTGTGTGTGTAGAGAAGAGAGGAGAGCTGTGTGTGTAGAGAAGAGAGGAGAGCTGTGTGTGTAGAGAGGAGAGGTGAGGAGAGCTCTGGGTGTGTTCAGATTAGAGGAGAGTTTGCACCCTTCTCTGACTCTCTTCTCCTCTTCCAGTCACAGGAGAGATTCTATTGCATGGCGTCTCAGATCAAGCTTCTATTGGAGATCCCGGAGAAGATCTGGAGCTCTATGGAGTCCTCTCAGTATTTACACGCCACTCAGCTCTACCTGCTGTGCTGCCACCTTCACTCCCTCCTCCAGCTGGACTCCTCCACCTCCCGCTACAGCCCGGTGCTGGCACGCTTCCCCATCCTCATCCGCCAGGTCGCTGCCGCCGGCACCTTCCGGTAATCACCAACCTCTCAGCACTGCTGGGAAATCCCCGAGCTCTCCAGCAATGCTTCCAAATAGCAGCACTGGGGTCGTGTCTGAAGCCCCCCCCCCCGATACCCCCCTATAGTGACACCCCCCCCCCTATAGCGATGCCCCCACTACTCCTTCCTTTGTGCTGTTGCTGCAAAGTTCCCCGAGGTTCTAGGACTGGGGGGTCAGTATATCACCATTTCCCACGATGCACTGCTCTAGCCTCTGGTACCAGCGAAGGCAAAAATATAAACTGATTAAACTTCGGCTTTAACCCCTTCAATACCGGACACTCTCCCCCCTTCCTGCCCAGGCCGGTTTTCAGCTTTCAGCGCTGTCACATTTTAAATGACAATTGTGCGGTCATACTACACTGTACACATATGGCATTTTACTATTTTCTTCCCACAGATAGAGCTTTTTTTGGTGGTATTTAATCACCACTGGGGGGGTATTTATTTTTTGGTTAAAAAAAAAAAAGCAAAAGACCAAAAATTTTGAAAATAAAGAAATAATTTTTCTTCATTTCTATTACATTTTGAAAATAAGTAATTTTTTTTTCTCCTGCACTGATGAGGAGGCTCTGATGAGGGGACACTGATGAGGGGACACTGATGAGGGGACACTGATGAGGGGACACTGATGAGGGGGCACTGATGAGGGGGCACTGATGAGGGGGCACTGATGAGGGGACACTGATGAGGGGGCACTGATGAGGGGGCACTGATGAGGGGGCACTGATGAGGAGGCTCTGATGAGGGGACACTGATGAGGGGACACTGATGAGGGGACACTGATGAGGGGACACTGATGAGGGGGCACTGATGAGGGGGCACTGATGAGGGGGCACTGATGAGGGGGCACTGATGAGGGGACACTGATGAGGGGACACTGATGAGGGGACACTGATGAGGGGGCACTGATGAGGGGGCACTGATAGGCTGCACTGATGAGGAGGCACTGATAGGGGACACTGATGAGGGGACACTAATGAGGAGGCACTGATAGGCTGCACTGATAGGGGACACTGATGAGGGGACACTGATGAGGAGGCACTGATAGGCTGCACTGATGAGGAGGCACTGATGAGGGGACACTGATAGGCTGCACTGATGAGGAGGCACTGATGAGGAGAAATAATTTTTCTTCATTTCTATTATTACATTTTAAAAATAAGTAATTTTTTTTTCTCCTGCACTGATGTGTGCTGATGAGGGGACACTGATGAGGAGGCACTGATAGGATGCACTTATGAGGGGACACTGATGAGGAGGCACTGATAGGCTGCACTGATGAGGAGGCACTGATGAGGGGACACTGATGAGGGGACACTAATGAGGAGGCACTGATGAGGGGACACTGATGAGGAGGCACTGATGAGGGGACACTGATAGGCTGCACTGATGAGGAGGCACTGATGAGGGGACACTAATGAGGAGGCACAGATAGGCTGCACTGATGAGGAGGCACTGATGAGGGGACACTGATGAGGAGGCACTGATGAGGGGACACTGATAGGCTGCACTGATGAGGAGGCACTGATGAGGGGACACTAATGAGGAGGCACAGATAGGCTGCACTGATGAGGAGGCACTGATAGGCTGCACTGATGAGGAGGCACTGATGAGGGGACACTGATAGGAGGCACTGATGAGGGGACACTGATGAGGAGGCACTGATAGGCTGCACTGATGAGGAGGCACTGATGAGGGGACACTGATGAGGAGGCACTGATAGGCTGCACTGATGAGGAGGCACTGATGAGGGGACACTAATGAGGAGGCACAGATAGGCTGCACTGATGAGGAGGCACTGATAGGCTGCACTGATGAGGAGGCACTGATGAGGGGACACTGATAGGCTGCACTGATGAGGGGACACTGATGAGGGGACACTGATGAGGAGGCACTGATAGGCTGCACTGATGAGGAGGCACTGATGAGGGGACACTGATGAGGGGACACTGATGAGGAGGCACTGATAGGCTGCACTGATGAGGAGGCACTGATGAGGGGACACTGATAGGCTGCACTGATGAGGAGGCACTGATGAGGAGGCACTGATGAGGGGACACTGATGAGGAGGCACTGATAGGCTGCACTGATGAGGAGGCACTGATGAGGGGACACTGATAGGCTGCACTGATGAGGGGACACTAATGAGGAGGCACTGATAGGCTGCACTGATGAGGAGGCACTGATAGGCTGCACTGATGAGGAGGCACTGATAGGCTGCACTGATGAGGAGGCACTGATAGGCTGCACTGATAGGAACTTATGAAACTGCACTAATGAGGCACTGATAGGCTGCACTGATGGGCACCGTTGACTCTGCAATGATGGGCAGCACTGATAGTCTGCACTGACGGGCACTAATGAGATGGCTCTAATAGGCCACTGTGATTCCATGGGTGTAATCCCAGAACGAGAGATCCGTGCTGTAGCCATCTTTCGCCCATATCGCAGGTCTCAAGTGATTAATAATTATATTCAGGATATGATATGAATTCCTTCAGATTTTCATCGTCATTCTTCTTCTTCTCTCCAGCTCCACCATCCTGCAGGAGAGCAAGGCACTTCTGAAGTGTCCGTCGGCGTCTGACCAAGCCGTCACAGAGGCCCTGTGTTCCATCATGCTGCTGGAGGACAGCTCCCCCCGACAAGCCCTGGCCGATTTTCTGCTGGCGAGGAAAGCCGGGATCCAGCAGCTCCTCCACCAACCTCATCACGGTGAGTCGGGTCCCCCTTGTCGTAGAGATTGAAAGAAAGATCGCTGTGTGCAATGGCTGAGTGTAGCGTGTTTAATTAAGCATAACTCCACATTTAATAACCCTTTAACCATCCCCCCCCCCCCCCCCCCGGTGAACCTCATAAGACGTCCTTGACTTTCAGTTGTTATACCAGGATGATGCCTGCAGCGATTTACTTTCATGTAAAAGCCTTCCTAACGGCTAATTAGCTGCTGGATTGCCTTAACAGGCAGCAGGAGGGGATATCTTCCCCCCACCCACTGTTCACCAGCACCTATATATATATATAACTTTTTTTATTTTATTTATTATACAGTACTGTATACTAGGTTGGTTTTGTTACATGTGATTCGCCATCCATTGCTCTTGTGATGCAAAGTTGCAGAGTTTGAATTAACCCTTTTGTGTCTTCTGCTTGGTTTTCAGGCTCCAGTATAAAGTCTCAGGTGTGTTCTCTGGTGGAGCTGCTGGCGAATACGCTGTACCAGGCTCACGCCCTCTTTTACACCACGCCGGACGATGTGCCGCCTAACCCTTCTCTGAATTGCGGGCTCTTATTCTCTATGTTAGAGACGGTCACTGCTCAGCAGGGAGGAGGTAAAATTCCACTATTTCCAAATGTCACATCGAGGCTTTGGATAGCGAAGTGTCTTATGCCCCGCTCACTCCTGTTTTGTTTTAGGCGCCGTGCTTTATAGATGTGTGCGTTTTTGTTCCGAATTGAAATTCGGACACGTTTTTTTTGTAATTCGGATGTATCTGAATTACAATAGTTATGAATTTTAAACTAATCCGAAATAACGAATCAAAATTTTCGGATGAAATTTCAAGTAGTTCTCTAATTCAGATTCGAATAGTTTCCTAATTGAATTTGAATTTCCAAAGAGAATAAAATGGAATAGAAAAATAAAGGAATATAATCGAAAATAATATAATAGAAAATAAAAGAATAGACTATATAAGAGTCAAACAGAACAGAATGCAAAATAAAAAAAAATAGAATTAGAAAATAAAAGAACAGAATAAAATATAATAGAATGGAATAGAATAAAAAATAGAATATAATTATCTTCTGAAATTGGAATTTCAAATAGAATAAATTTGAATAAAATAACAGAATAATAAACAGAATAGAAAATAACAGAAAATAAAAGAAAATAACAGAAAATAAAAGAATAGAACAGAAATAAATTAACAATCTCCCCGTTTTCCAAAATTGGAATTTCAAGTAGAATAAATTTGAATATAATAAAAAAACAATAGAATGGAATAGAAAGAATATAACTATCTAACAAAATTTGAATTTCAAATAGAATTAATTTGATTTCGAATGGAATTCCGTAAACAAATTTAAACACATTAAACAAATTTAACTAAACAAATTTATGTAAATAACGAAACAAAGACATTTTTGTTTTCATTCTGCACATGTCTAGTGCTTTACAAAAAGTCCTGCATGCTGCATCTTTGATGCTCTATCATCAAAACTCCTATTTTATAGAGCCCAATGGTAATGCATGATAAAATGCAATACATCAAATAAACGCGCTGCACAGATGTGACCTGGCGCTTAAAGCGGACCTTCACATTCTGTGTGTACTTGTCTATTTCTTTTGGTTCCAGTCGCGTGATCCTGCAGCCCCAGGCTAACCTGTGTCAGTGATCATCTTCTGCAGGGGAGAGGAGGGAGCACCGACACCGGCTGGGCCATGGGAGCCTATGGGTGACATTGCGGCTCCCAGAAACCAGAGACTTTGTCTTGCGTTGCTGGCCATAGCCGCCTCCTCTTCTGGGAGTGTTACCTCTCCCCTCCTCCTACCTACCCTGCCCAGACTGGAAAAGTCATTTGTGTACTTGCCTATTTTTAATCCGCTTTGGTCTGATCATATGATCCCGCAGCTCTGACTCCCCTGTGTCGGTGAGCAGCTGCTGCAGGGGAGAGGAGGGAGTGTCGACAGCTCCCAGAACCCAGAGACGCTGTTGAGCTTTGCTGGTCATATCCTTCTCCTCTTCTGGGAGCGTTACCCCCCCCCCCCCCACCTATCCTACCCAGAATAAAAAGGTGTGCGTACTTGCCTATTTTTATTCCACTCCGGCCCGGTCACGTGACCCAGCAGCTCCGGCTCAGGGAGTACCTACAAGGGCTGGGCCATGGGAGCCTATGGGTGACCTTATGACACCCAAAATCTAGAGAACTCGTCGAGCGCTCCTTGTTCTGGAGCTGTGGGATGACGTGACCATTGTCTGTGCTCACTCCTCTCCCCTGCAGCAGCTGCTCACTGACACAGGGAAGCCGGAGCTGCAGGATCATATGACCAGAGCGGATTAAAAAAGGGGAAGTAAATTAGGTAAGATAGAGATATATATATATATATATATATATATATAGATTTTACAGTCTGGGCAGGATAGGTATGGGTGGGAGCATTCCCAGAAGAGGTGAAGGCTATGATTGGCAATGCACGACAGCCATTGTCGGTGCTTCCTCTCCCCTGCAGCAGCTGCTCGCTGACACGGGGAGCCGGAGCTGCAGGATCACGTAACCGGACCGGAAAAAAATAGACAAGTACACAGATCCCTTTTTTAAAAAATTTATTTATTTTTTTATTTTTAATTTATTTATTTATTTTTATATACGGGAATGTTTTAAGAATAGTTATAATTTTGTCTCTTCTTCCCCCCCCCTTTTTTTTTTTATTTTTTTTTATTTTCTCTAATTTTTTATTTTTTTTTTTTACTTGCAGTCTCTCTTTAATTTAGTGAAGCTGGTGGTGGTCGTTTCCTCCTAATATGGATATGGCTCTTTGTTTCTATCATGTCTTTGTTGTCCCCGGCCCAGCAGCAGAGTTGTGTAACTTTTGTGTTCTTGTGTTGTTTCAGGGAAAGGAATTAAAGTTTTAAGAGAGGAGATGAAATCCGTCAGCTGGTCTAAGCACCTTCCGCACTCCGTCATGGATTTCCAGCCCACCCTGAGGACGTTGGCTCATCCCATCAACCAGGACTACCTGAGGGAGACTCTCCAACAGTGGATCAGCATGTGAGATCCCGAGCAAAGCGCAATTCCTGTTTTTACCTGAGGAATTACCTAAAGTTTCTGGTGCCGCTATCATGGGGCAAGGAGTTGGTGCAAGTGGCGTATGCCACATTAACAGAGCAGATAGACCTTGTTTAACTGGTTCCCGCCCGGCCTATAGCCAGATGACGCCAGCGGGAACCTCTCATCGATCCGGGCCGACGTCATAAGACATCCTCCCGGATTGAAGTACTTCTTACCGCCTCCACATTTGGCATGTCTTTTTTTTTTTTTTTGGGGGGTGGAGCAGCGGGTACCTGGTTTTGAAAGGCACCCAGCTCCCACTTCCGCTCCGGTCCACCTAGGCGACTCCTCCTCTCCCCCTAGGCGGCCCCTCCCTGCAATCTTATTGGACACGTCACAGGTCCCAGAAGATTGCACAGCCATTCACGACGCGCTGTGCACACCCGGGTGTAAATCCGCAAGCTGTCAGTCGGGTGCCCACAGTAGTAATGCCAGCGCCATGGAGAGGCGCAAGGCTTCGGGGTGCCGCATCGCTGGACCGTGGAACAGTTGAGTGTGTGTTTATTAAAAGTCAGCAGCTACACTTTTTTTTAAACGCAGAACCGGGTGGAACTCCGCTTTAAGTGATCGTGGCAGTTTTTATAGAAAATTGCCACAGACCTCCACCAGGTGAGACCCGACCTACAGGATGTGAGCTGTCAGTAGACAACTCACATTTCCCTTCTCTGCTTGTGCAGTGATTACACCACATGAGCAGAGCATGCATAGCCCCTCTCTGGCACAGCGAGACCCTGAAATCCTGTATCTTTTTGGTTTTCTAGGTGCAATGAGGATATAAAGTCGGGTATCTCGGCTCTGTTGGTCTATGTGACAAGTCTGAAGGGTCTGGCGGGTATCAGAGATGCCGTTTGGGAGCTGCTGACCAGCGAGTCAATGAGCCAGAACTGGGACATCGTCTGCCAGCGTCTGCTGGATCGCCCGTTCCGCTTCTGGGAGGATCTGATGCAGCGTCTCTTCCTGGATAGACTGCAGGTTGGTGATATCTCTGCTCATTATACAGCCAGATTCTGCACAATGACATTTATTGAAAAAAAAACTCCGAAAGCAATGAGACTGCTGCTGGGTACCGCCATCTTAGTTGTGATGTCAGTAGCCCCAGCAGACTCCGAGCTGACATTCAAGTGACACTCTGTAGCAGCCATTTTTACCAGGGTTCCTCTCCAGAGGTTGTTCGGAGTTCCTAGAACTGTGGTTAATTGCCCTCCCCTTTGATTATGCCCAAATAGTTCCAGGGCCAGCACCACTCATCCCAGTCAAAGGCAAGACACCAATGATCATTAGTAGAGGCATTCTGACCACCAAGGAAGGGCTTTCTTCTGGTCACCAATGTAAGGAACATTCTTCCCACTGATCACCAATGTAAGGGACATTCTTCCCACTGATCACCAATGTAAGGAGCATTCTTCTCACTGACCACCAATGTAAGGAACATTCTTCCCACTGATCACCAATGTAAGGAACATTCTTCCCACTGATCACCAATGTAAGGAACATTCTTCCCACTGATCACCAATGTAAGGAGCATTCTTCTCACTGATCACCAATGTAAGGGACATTCTTCTCACTGATCACCAATGTAAGGAACATTCTTCTCACTGATCACCAATGTAAGGAACATTCTTCCCACTGATCACCAATGTAAGGAGCATTCTTCCCACTGATCACCAATGTAAGGGACATTCTTCCCACTGATCACCAATGTAAGGAACATTCTTCCCACTGATCACCAATGTAAGGAACATTCTTCCCACTGATCACCAATGTAAGGAACATTCTTCTCACTGATCACCAATGTAAGGAACATTCTTCTCACTGATCACCAATGTAAGGAACATTCTTCTCACTGATCACCAATGTAAGGAACATTCTTCTCACTGACCACCAATGTAAGGAACATTCTTCTCACTGACCCCCAATGTAAGGAGCATTTTTTCCTACTGACCCCCTGATGAATTTGTTTTAGTAGAGCGTCTCCTAGACCTAAAATTGTTTCAAGGGTTCCTCTAGGGTAGAAAGGCTGCTTTTATAGTATTCCCCTTCACTCCTCTCCAGCAGCTACACACTAGAGAGGAATCAATACTTTTTTTTTTTTTTCCCGATACCAATTACCGATATCTACCGCAGCTGTTTTGTTTACACTTCAGCTGTCAGAAATCGTACAAAGCATTGAAAAGTTTTTTTACAATTGAAATCTTTTTTTTTTGAAAATGTGTAATGTGTAAATATAAGTTAAAAGTGTAAAAATGTTAACGAACAAAGCAAAGAAAAAAAAGTTTTAATTATTAATAGTTTATAAAATAGAATTGAACAAAAAAAAATTCAGCAGAAAAATAATAGTTAAATGGAGAAGGAGAATAAAGAGTTAATTAAGGCTGATTAGAGTAAATTGGGTGTTATTGAACCCTACGGACTAAGACTGGGATGCCATTAAAGTTCATGTAAAGGCAGGCGTCCCAATACTTTCGGTATTATAGTGTATGTGGTTGAGCTACTATGTGAGATAGTTAAAGGATTTATGCAATTGTACACTATTGAAAGAACTTGGAGCTTTAAAGGAAATTTGTCAGAGAACCCTCTGCTCCGCATACTAAGGGCTTGACCTTTTGACTTAGGGACTTAGTCCAGCCCCCCACCATGCGATATCCTATTAGAGGCACCTTCTACTGGACAAGGGGGATGGCAGGTTAATGGCGCGTGGGCCAAAAGTCAAATAATAATTACAAAGTGAATCCAGGATCGGCGAGGCACCAAGTAAGGTTTTCTGGTTAATGGAGGAAATGACGAGTACTTTGTGTATGGCAGGACTGAGTGTGTCTAAACTCCAATGTATTTTTTTAAACAACCTGTTTTTTTATTATTATTTTTTTTTTTTTTACTTATGGTCACCATAGTGACACTGTACTACTCTGGGGGGGGGGGTGATCAGGGATTGTTTAAAAATATTTTTCCACTGATTGCATGTACAATGATCACTGTAAAAGCAATAATTTTAACCATCATGAATGGCTTTCATGAATCATCATTGTTTACTAATATGAGTGGCTGCAGCTATCACATGGTACAGGGCTTTGCAGGGATAAGAAACTGAGAGATCATTCCCTCTGTACAGAGCCCTGTGTTGATTGTCGACACAGGTCTCTGAGCTGTGATTGGGCACAGCTGCTCAGCAGGCCTCAGCCATGAATCATTGGCTGGGACCTGCTGACAGGAGAAGGGGTGCACCCTAAACCCGGAAGCAGGCAGTGGCGTACGGGTATGTTGCTTTGCCTGTGCGGGCCGCCTGTCCGTGGTACATTGCTTGCGGGCGGTCCGCAAGTGCTTAATGTCCGGTCTGTGTGACAGTCACGGCTCTCTCCATAGAAACAGAGGAGAAGTGAGTGTAGACACAGAGAATTGGAAGTGTGTTATTCTCAGCATTATATATCTGAATGGCAAGCTGCAGTCCTTAAAAGCAAAAAGTTTACCCATTTTACACTGAAAGGGTTAATGAGATATTTTACTTCTTGTCCTTATTAGACTTTGATGAAAGAAGGCCTGGAATCCATCTCTAATGACTCCATACAGCTGCTCCAGTCTTCTCTGCAGGAGCTTGAAGTCAATACGGAATCCATGAAACACGTCCAGTGTGAGGGTAACATCTGCTCCTTCTTGTGGTCCGAGAACCAGAACGACCTGCCACCTGACGCAGCCTGGGTCAACGTGGGGAGCCGCAGCGCCCACTGCCGGAGCGGCCTGTCTCTGAAGGCCCAGGCTGTCACTCCATGCATCCTCACCTTCTGCCAAGCTCTGGACTCCAAACTCAAGGTCAAGCTGGAGGACCTCTTCTCCTACCTGCCGCAGGAGGCGTCCGAGCAGCAGAGTAAACCTGCGATCGCTGGACTGAAACTGTCGGCCTTCGATCGGTATGGGGACGCCAACACCGTGCAGGAGATGCTGAGCCAGCTTTGCCTGACTTGTATGCAGCACATACAGGACTCCGTCAAGGCACAGCTGCAAGCGGCGGCCGAGGCGGGACCGACCGATCAGAGCAACGGCCTGTCCAGCTCTAAACTCTCCACCGTGCTTTTCCTGGCCAGGCTGTGCCAGTCGCTGGGTGAACTGTGCCCGCACCTGAAGCAGTGCATTCTGGGTAAATCTGGCAGCCTAGACATTAGCATAAGGGAGCCCAGGTCTGCAAAGAAGATGAGCAAGGGCAAAGTGGCCGATAAACCTCACATTCTCTGCAAGTGGCAAGAGCTGAAGGACAAGCTCATCCGACAGTCCCTGGAGGCTTATTCCATCTGGCGCTCGGCTGTGGTTCAGGTATGTCTGTCTCAGATATACAGTTGTACTCATAAGTTTACATACCCTGGCAGAATTTATGATTTCTTGGCCATTTTTCAGAGAATATGAATGATAACACATAAACTTTTCCTTTTCCTCATAGTTAGTGTTTTTCTGAAGCCATTTATTATCAATCAACTGTGTTTACTCTTTTTAAATCATAATAGCAACAGAAACCACCCAAATGACCCTGATCAAAAGTTTACATACCCTGGTGATTTTGGCCTGATAACATGCACACAAGTTGACACAAAGGGGTTTGAATGGCTAGTAAAGGTAATCATCCTCCCCTGTGATCTCTTGGCTTGTAATTAGCGTGTGTGTATAAAAAAGGTCAATGCGTTTCTAGACTCCTGACAAACCCTTGCATCTTTCATCCAGTGCTGCACTGACGTTTCTGGATTCTGAGTCATGGGGAAAGCAAAATAATTGTCAAAGGATCTGCGGGAAAAGATAGTTGAACTGTATAAAACAGGAAAGGGATATAAAAAGATATCCAAGGAATTTAGAATGCCAATCAGCAGTGTTCAAACTCTAATAAAGAAGTGGAAAATGAGGGGGTTCTGTTGAAACCAAACCACGGTCAGGTAGACCAACTAAAATTTCAGCCACAACTGCCAGGAAAATAGTTTGGGATGCAAAGAAAAACCCACAAATAACTTCAGGTGGAATACAGGACTCTCTGAAAACGTGGTGTGGCTGTTTCAAGATGCACAATAAGGAGGCACTTGAAGAAAGATGGGCTGCATGGTCGAGTCGCCAGAAGAAAGCCATTACTACGCAAATGCCACAAAGTATCCCGCTTACAATATGCCAAACAGCACAGAGACAAGCCTCAAACCTTCTGGCACAAAGTCATTTGTAGCGATGAGACCAAAATTGAGCTTTTTGGCCACAACTATAAACACTACGTTTGGAGAGGAGTCAACAAGGCCTATGATGAAAGGTCCACCATTCCTACTGTGAAACAAAAAGTCTGAAGGCTGACCCCTAACATGAAACACCTCCATCCCTAAATAACAGAGAAAATGGACGTCGCCCCTGAGACTTTAATTGAGATATTCATGGTGATCAAAGGGTAAACAAGTGTGAAAGTCAAAAATGGTTTATTGAGAATAACAACATAATATAATGGCAGACATGAGCATGGGTGGACAAATTCATAAAAACAGCAATCATTGCAATTGTGGTCCCAGAAAAACATAGCCATAATAAAATAGTAATAGTAGTACATGTGATACAGATATGCCTGGTACATCTCTAACCCGACGCGTTTCGCGAGCTTTCCTCGCTTCATCAGGGGCTGATGTGCATATCTGCTGTCTGTAAAAAAACAGATGGAGTATATATTAGAGTATCGGTTATGATTGGGCAAAAGCAAGGAGCCTGAACCCATCCTACCCATATTTACTTGTCAGACAGGGCTTCAGAGACTGAACCCAGGTGGGGGTCGGCAGAGAGCATCTCCCCCAGGAGCTGAAGAGACGGAGTACCCAGCAAAGAGGACCGAGGCCAGACATGGGGGTCAGCATGGCAATGTCGGAAGAGAAAGAAAGCATGAACCCACAGTGCTCCCATGTATCTTGCAGGGCAAACTCACTGTATGGAATATATAAATATAAGGTATGTATAAAATGAATGTCTAAAGAGTATGGAGTAATATGCATCGTTGCACAAGGTACAAAAGTGTCCAACAGAAAAAGTCTGAAGTGGTTGCATAAGCACTATCAAAGAGTATAGGGGTATGTACTGAATGCAAAATATGCAACAGTACCCTGCAGAGTGTTGGGGAGAAAGGAGGGTATGGAGGAAGGGTATGAAATGAAAAAAGGAGAAAAAAAAAAAAAAAAAGGAGAGCAGATAAAAGAGTGGGATGGAAAGGAAAAGAAAAAAAAAAAAAGCTAAGAAGGAAAGAAAAAAGGAGAGGGAAAAGGGGAAAGAAGGGGAAGTGAGGAGATGAGACAAGGTGAGAAAGGATGTGTAGGGACAATGAATAAAGAATGTGACAACAAGTGGACAGTGAAGGGAAGAGTGATGAAACATGTGCCGTTCATGCAAGACAACCCAAGAAGTTACAGGAACTGGAGGCTTTTTACCAAGAGGAATGGGGCAGCTTTACCATCTGAGAAGATAAAGAGCCTCATCCACAAATACCAAAAAAGACTTCAAGCTGTTATTGATGTTAAAGGGGGCAATACACGGTATTAAGAACTGGGGTATGTAAACTTTTTATCAGGGTCATTTGGGTAGTTTCTGTCATTATGATTTAAAAAGAGTAAACACAATTAATTGATAATACATGACTTCAGCCAAACACTAACCATGAGTGAAAGAAAAGTTTTTGTGTTATCATTCATATTCTCTGAAAAATGGGCAAAAAATCATAAATTCTGCCAGGGTATGTAAACTTATGAGCACAACTGTATTGCCCTCGCATGCTGACCCTCGTTGTGACCTGCGCGCTGACCCTCGTTGTGACCTGCGCGCTGACCCTCGTTGTGACCTGCGCGTTGACCCTTGTTGTGACCTGCGCGCTGACCCTCGTTGTAAATGAGTTGGCATTGATTATGCTTTTTTTTTTTTTTTTTCCCTCCTAAATGTTTATTTTGCAGCACGTGATCCGTTCCTTCTCACAGACCCTTCTGCTCAATGCCGCTGGTTCAGCTCTAGTTACCGCCACTCACTGGGATGAGATAGAAATCCAAGAGGAGACGGAGGCAGGGAGCAGCGTGACCTCAAAAATCTTTCTGCCGGGGCAGGTGAGCGAGTCCTTTTATTATTCAGGGACTCTACAGCAGACTTGGTGGCCCTGTAAGGGATAAGGATTCTGGAGGGAGCCAGGGGCAGTTGTGGTGTATGAGGTCCCTGAAGGGGGCTGGGGTGGGTGGGGGGGTCTCTCCAGGAGGCTGGGTGCCTTTGAAGGGGCAAAATAGGAGACTGAAGAGCACTGCTGGGGTTGGCGGGTCTTGAGACTCTATGGGGGCATAATGGAGGACTGGAGCCTCTGCAGCCAACTAGGGGGCACTACAGGGATGGAGGCTCTTAGGGGCTGTGGGTCTCTCCAGGAGGCTGGGGGGTTTGCAGGGGGCAATATGGGAGACTGGAGGGCACGGCTGGGGTTGGTGGGTCCTGTGAGACACACTGGCATTACTATGGGGGGCTGGAGGCTCTACAACAGAAATTTCTGTTGGCCACAAAAGAAGCTTTAGATCCATACACAATACGTCTTGACTTCTTATGTACAATGTAGATGGTCCGATTCATATGAAGTCCGCTTTGACGTTTCTGTTCTTGTCCGTAGTGTTCCTGGTATGTCCAGTCGCTCCTATTCAGCCTGTGCCAAGCAGTGAACCGCGTAGGAGGCCACACCATTCCCAAAGTCACCCTGCAAGAGTTACTGAGAACCTGTCTGGAAGAAGTGATCAGTACCTACGAGAAGCTTTGCCAGGAAAGCACTGGAAAGGTACGGCATGCAGATTTGTAGAGCCGATGATTGAGAAAACCAATGTGTATTTAAACGGAACTCCAAACAGATACAAAAGTTACCTATAGCAACCAGCTGTAATGGGATTTCCCCCTTCCCTCTTTATCCAAAATGAAAGAAAATGCGTTGGCTTTAGATAAAAAAAATATATGTGCATGCGCTAAAGTCTATAAATACGTAAACAAAGAATATAATAAATCTATACAATATTGAAAATTACAAACAGTGTCAAACGCCTGTGAAGAAAGTGACTAAAATCCACAATTGAATATATGATATATGACTAAATGGTAACATGCAACATGCAAAAAAAAAAAAAATGTGACAGAGAAAAGAAAAAAATATATAAGTGCTACTTGATAAATAAAGTGTCCGAAACCAATTCATACAAATGAATATATCTCAGTCCAAATCTCCAGTAGAGTGGCTCTAATGCGTGTTTTGACACTGTTTAGCCACTGTGTCACACGCTCTAAGGTGAGCACATTATCCATTGGGGGTCACTGGAGAGCACTGCAGCATGCCTTAATGTGCACATCTCATAAGAAGAGCATGAGGAATATTTAGCACTTTTTCATAAATACAAGCATGAGGAATGCCTGCTATTTGTTTGGACACTATTGTACACTTTGATTTATATACTCTTGTGAATGGTTTGGACTGAGATATATTCATTTGTATGAATTGGTTTCGGACACTTTATTTATCAAGTAGCACTTATATATTTTTGTTAATTATTTAAAGGATTTTTTTCTTTTCTCTGTCACATTTTTTTTTTTTTTGCATGTTACCATTTATTCATATATTCAATTGTGGATTTTAGTCACTTTCTTCACAGGCGTTTGACACTGTTTGTAAATTTCAATATTGTATAGATTTATTATATTCTTTGTTCACGTATTTATAGCCTTTAGCGCATGCACATATATTTATTTTATTTTGGCATATACACAATATGGAACGTGGTTAGTGTGTGCAGCTGAATTAGGTTCATTGATTCACATTGGAGGCATTAACCCATTTGTGGCTCACAAGATTTTAGCACTATTTTATGCGTTGGCTTTAGATATTTGAAATTTTCAGAAGTAAGGCATATCGAGATATTTTGGGTAGGACAGGTACCATCTGTCCATCACATGATAGCAATGGACTTTAGAAGATACCATATCTACTTAAAATAAGTAAAAAAAAAAAATAGTATTTGTGGCACTAACTCAATAGCTAGGAATAATTCGTACAGTGCATATTAGAAAGGATAAAAAAAAATATTTTAAATTCACATCCATAAAATCCAAAATTCATATAAGTGTAAAAAAACAAAATCTTCAATGTAAACAAGACATGTAAAAAGTGCAGTGAATCCAGTGCAGGAAAAGGCATCACATTCTCCTCCACCATCCGTAATCCCCAGCCTCTCACCGCAGATAAAGACCCCAATGGGTCCAATGACGCTTCAGGTAAGTTTAAATTACAAGGTTCCTCTCCAATTCACAATCTTCTCCTTGGAATATCAAACATGTCTCTCCTCACACAAGACGATGTCTTCAAACAGATCCTCTGCAGATTCCATTGGAGGGGTGATATCGGTGAAAACAGCAGAGACGTTTTAGCAAGTTTTCTTTTCCTGTGAGACGGGGAACCACACTGTGACTAACAAAACCACAAAGAAGCACCAACGTCAAAACACCTCTAGCACCTCTCCAGTCTTCTAGCCCACCTATTTTTTGTGGGGACACTTTCCTTACGTTGGCTACCACTCTGAAACACTTTTAGGATTTGTTGTGGTTTGCGCATCAGTCATATATTTATTCACCATTAAGCTCTCCCTCCTCACAGCTAATCCACATACACATCCCATAATACTTTTCTCCCAAGGCAGACAGACACTCCAGAACAATGGGATGCAGGCACTTAACAAACACGTAGCAACCCCCATCCCACCTCAAACCATCCAGCAATGGTCTGTTACGACAGGTGGATTTTATCTTAATATATTCTTGAGGGTTATTTTTCAGAAATATTAATGTCCCAAGTGAAAGAGCCCCTTCATTCCTTCAACACAAACCACATATATATAAGACCCTGGATAACGGGTAAAAGGAAATGCTGAGTCCGGTGTGGTTGTACGGTGAGTCTGATTAGTGCAGATCCGACTGGGGTTCTCGGTCACCCTGTGCCCCTCATAGACACAGGGTGACTTACACATAGGAGGGGTCGGGGGAGCTGGACAAGGCATTTCAAGAGCTCTCCAAGGTAAGCTGGGTTCCACAAGCCCCCCGCCCAAAGTGACTCCTGTCACAATATCCACTTCATGACCAGCAACGTACCCGTATGTGACGGACTCCTGACACCCTGACTGGGTATCTCCGCCAAGAAGCTGCTTCCCAAGTTCTGGAACACGAATCTGGCTATACTTACCCCAAGAACTAGGCAATGCCAGTTCTGGAGCAAACCAGAATAAGAATTGTTTATTGAACAAACTCACACAGAATATATACCCCACAGGAGGACAGTCCCCCTCCTGATCATATTACCCTAACAATACAAACTGTACACTGGAATATAATTTAACATAAGCTAATTAACTAGACACCTGGACAATCAGAGATCTCATTCCAGGTCAGACTTGCCGGCATCGAGCTCACAAAATACAATACACATAATTACAAATATAAACACATCCCCACAGTAGTTTTCTAGCAGACAATAGGTGTGTTAACCACTTGACGACCGCCTCACGCCGATGTACGTCGGCAAAGTGGCACGGACAGGCAAAATCACGTACAGGGTACGTGATTTGCCTTCCGCGGGTGGGGGGTCCGATCGGACCCCCCCCCCGGTGCCCGAGGCGGTCGTCGTTTGTCCAGCGGCGATCGGTGATGAGGGGGAGACCATCCGTTCGTGGCCCCCCCCTCGCGATCGCCGCCGGCCAATGAGAATCTTCCTTTGCTGCTGTATGCTAAACAGCAGCAAAGGAAATGATGTCATCTCTCCTCGGCTCGGTAATTTCCGTTCCGGCCCGAGGAGAGAAGACATCAATGTGAGTGCACAAACACACACACAGTAGAACATGCCAGGCACACAAAACACCCCGATCCCCCCCCCCCCTGTCACAAACTGACACCAGCAGTTTTTTTTTTTTTTTTCTGATTACTGCATAGTGTCAGTTTGTGACAGTAAGTGTGTTAGGGCAGTTAGTATTACCCCCCTTTAGGTCTAGGGTACCCCCCTAACCCCCCCTAATAAAGTTTTAACCCCTTGATCACCCCCTGTCGCCAGTGTCACTAAGCGATCATTTTTCTGATCGCTGTATTAGTGTCGCTGGTGACGCTAGTTAGTGAGGTAAATATTTAGGTTCGCCGTCAGCGTTTTATAGCGTCAGGGACCCCCATATACTACCTAATAAATGTTTTAACCCCTTGATTGCCCCCTAGTTAACCCTTTCACCACTGATCACCGTATAACCGTTACGGTTGACGCTGGTTAGTTCGTTTATTTTTTATAGTGTCAGGGCACCCGCCGTTTATTACCGAATAAAGGTTTAGCCCCCTGATCGCCCGGCGGTGATATGCGTCGCCCCAGGCAGCGTCAGATTAGCGCCAGTACCGCTAACACCCACGCACGCAGCATGCGCCTCCCTTAGTGGTATAGTATCTGAACGCATCAATATCTGATCTGATCAGATCTATACTAGCGTCCCCAGCAGTTTAGGGTTCCCAAAAACGCAGTGTTAGCGGGATCAGCCCAGATACCCGCTAGCACCTGCGTTTTGCCCCTCCGCCCGGCCCGGCCCAGCCCACCCAAGTGCAGTATCGATCGATCACTGTCACTTACAAAACACTAAACGCATAACTGCAGCGTTCGCAGAGTCAGGCCTGATCCCTGCGATCGCTAACAGTTTTTTTGGTAGCATTTTGGTGAACTGGCAAGCACCAGCCCCAGGCGTCAGGTTAGCGCCAGTACCGCTAACACCCACGCACGCAGCATACGCCTCTCTTAGTGGTATAGTATCTGAACGGATCAATATCTGATCCGATCAGATCTATACTAGCGTCCCCAGCAGTTTAGGGTTCCCAAAAACGCAGTGTTAGCGGAATCAGCCCAGATACCTGCTAGCACCTGCGTTTTGCCCCTCCGCCCGGACCAGCCCAGCCCACCCAAGTGCAGTATCGATCGATCACTGACACTTACAAAACACTAAACGCATAACTGCAGCGTTCGCAGAGTCAGGCCTGATCCCTGCGATCGCTAACAGTTTTTTTGGTGGTATTTTGGTGAACTGGCAAGCACCAGCCCCAGGCAGCGTCAGATTAGCGCCAGTACCGCTAACACCCACGCACACACCGTACACCTCCCTTAGTGGTATAGTATCTGATCGCATCAATATCTGATCCGATCAGATCTATACTAGCGTCACCAGCAGTTTAGGGTTCCCAAAAACGCAGTGTTAGCGGGATCAGCCCAGATACCTGCTAGCACCTGCGTTTTGCCCCTCCGCCCGGCCCAGCCCACCCAAGTGCAGTATCGATCGATCACTGTCACTTACAAAACACTAAACGCATAACTGCAGCGTTCGCAGAGTCAGGCCTGATCCCTGCGATCGCTAACAGTTTTTTTGGTAGCGTTTTGGTGAACTGGCAAGCACCAGCGGCCTAGTACACCCCGGTCGTAGTCAAACCAGCACTGCAGTAACACTTGGTGACGTGGCGAGTCCCATAAGTGCAGTTCAAGCTGGTGAGGTGGCAAGCACAAGTAGTGTCCCGCTGCCACCAAGAAGACAAACACAGGCCCGTCGTGCCCATAGTGCCCTTCCTGCTGCATTCGCCAATCCTAATTGGGAACCCACCGCTTCTGCAGCGCCCATACTTCCCCCATTCACATCCCCAACCAAATGCAGTCGGCTGCATGAGAGGCATTTTTATGTCCTCCCGAGTACCCCTACCCAACGACCCCCCCAAAAAATATGTCATGTCTGCAGCAAGTGCGGATATAGGCGTGACACCCGCTATTATTGTCCCTCCTGTCCTGACAATCCTGGTCTTTGCATTGGTGAATGTTTTGAACGCTACCATTCACTAGTTGAGTATTAGCGTAGGGTACAGCATTGCACAGACTAGGCACATTTCACAGGGTCTCCCGAGATGCCATCGCATTTTGAGAGACCCGAACCTGGAACCGGTTACCGTTATAAAAGTTAGTTACAAAAAAAGTGTAAAAAAAAAAAAATATGAAATAAAAAAAAATAGTTGTTGTTTTATTGTTCTCTCTCTCTCTATTCTCTCTCTCTATTGTTCTGCTCTTTTTTACTGTATTCTATTCTGCAATGTTTTATTGTTATTGTTATTGTTATTGTTATTATGTTTTATCATGTTTGTTTTTCAGGTGTGTAATTATTTACACTTTACTGTGCTTTATTGTTAACCATTGTTAACCATTTTTTTGTCTTCAGGTACGCCATTCACGACTTTGAGTGGTTATACCAGAATGATGCCTGCAGGTTTAGGTATCATCTTGGTATCATTCTTTTCAGCCAGCGGTCGGCTTTCATGTAAAAGCAATCCTAGCGGCTAATTAGCCTCTAGACTGCTTTTACAAGCCGTGGGAGGGAATGCCCCCCCCCCCCACCGTCTTCCGTGTTTTTCTCTGGCTCTCCTGTCTCAACAGGGAACCTGAGAATGCAGCCGGTGATTCAGCCAGCTGACCATAGAGCTGATCAGAGACCAGAGTGGCTCCAAACATCTCTATGGCCTAAGAAACCGGAAGCTACGAGTATTTCATGACTTAGATTTCGCCGGATGTAAATAGCGCCATTGGGAAATTGGGGAAGCATTTTATCACACCGATCTTGGTGTGGTCAGATGCTTTGAGGGCAGAGGAGAGATCTAGGGTCTAATAGACCACAATTTTTTCAAAAAAGAGTACCTGTCACTACCTATTGCTATCATAGGGGATATTTACATTCCCCGAGATAACAATAAAAATGATTAAAAAAAAAAATATGAAAGGAACAGTTTAAAAGTAAGATTAAAAAAGCAAAAAAATAATAAAGAAAAAAAAACAAAAAAAAAAAAACACCCCTGTCGCCCCCTGCTCTCGCGCTAAGGCAAACGCAAGCGGCGGTCTGTCGTCAAACGTAAACAGCAATTGCACCATGCATGTGAGGTATCACCGCGAAGGCCAGATCGAGGGCAGTAATTTTTCCAGTAGACCTCCTCTGTAAATCTAAAGTGGTAACCTGTAAAGGCTTTTGAAGGCTTTTAAACATGTATTTATTTTGTTGCCACTGCACGTTTGTGCGCAATTTTAAAGCATGTCATGTTTGGTATCCATGTACTCGGCCTAAGATCATCTTTTTTATTTCATCAAACATTTGGGCAATATAGTGTGTTTTAGTGCATTAAAATTAAAAAAAGTGTGTTTTTTCCCCAAAAAATGCGTTTGAAAAATCGCTGCGCAATTACTGTGTGAAAAAAAAAAATGAAACACCCACCATTTTACTCTGTAGGGCATTTGCTTTAAAAAAATATATAATGTTTGGGGGTTCAAAGTAATTTTTTTGCAAAAAAAAAAAACTTTTTCATGTAAACAATAAGTGTCAGAAAGGGCTTTGTCTTCAAGTGGTTAGAAGAGTGGGTGATGTGTGACATAAGCTTCTAAATGTTGTGCATAAAATGCCAGGACAGTTCAAAACCCCCCCAAATGACCCCATTTTGGAAAGTAGACACCCCAAGCTATTTGCTGAGAGTCATGTTGAGTCCATGGAATATTTTATATTGCGACACAAGTTGCGGGAAAGAGACAAATTTTTTTTTTTTTTTTTTTTTGCACAAAGTTGTCACTAAATGATATATTGCTCAAACATGCCATGGAAATATGTGAAATTACACCCCAAAATACATTCTGCTGCTTCTCCTGAGTACGGGGATACCACATGTGTGAGACTTTTTGGGAGCCTAGCCGCGTACGGGACCCCGAAAACCAAGCACCGCCTTCAGGCTTTCTAAGGGCGTGAATTTTTGATTTCACTCTTCACTGCCTATCACAGTTTCGGAGGCCATGGAATGCCCAGGTGGCACAAACCCCCCCCCAAATGACCCCATTTTGGAAAGTAGACACCCCAAGCTATTTGCTGAGAGGTATAGTGAGTATTTTGCAGACCTCACTTTTTGTCACAAAGTTTTGAAAATTGAAAAAAGAAAAAAAAAAATGTTTTTTCTTGTCTTTCTTCATTTTCAAAAACAAATGAGAGCTGCAAAATACTCACCATGCCTCTCAGCAAATAGCTTGGGGTGTCTACTTTCCAAAATGGGGTCATTTGGGGGGGTTTTGTGCCACCTGGGCATTCCATGGCCTCCGAAACTGTGATAGGCAGTAAAGAGTGAAATCAAAAATTTTTACCCTTAGAAATCCTGAAGGCAGTGATTGGTTTTCGGGGTCCAGTACGCGGCTAGGCTCCCAAAAAGTCCCACACATGTGGTATCCCCGTACTCAGGAGAAGCAGCTAAATGTATTTTGGGGTGCAATTCCACATATGCCCATGGCCTGTGTGAGCAATATATCATTTAGTGACAACTTTATGAAAAAAAAAAAAAAAAAGTGTCACTTTCCCGCAACTTGTGTCAAAATATAAAATATTCCATGGACTCAATATGCCTCTCAGCAAATAGCTTGGGGTGTCTACTTTCCAAAATGGGGTCATTTTGGGGGGTTTTGTGCCATCTGGGCATTCCATGGCCTCCGAAACTGTGATAGGCAGTGAAGAGTGAAAGCAAAAATTTACACCCTTAGAAATCCTGAAGGCGGTGATTGGTTTTCGGGGCCCCGTACGCGGCTAGGCTCCCAAAAAGTCCCACACATGTGGTATCCCCATACTCAGGAGAAGCAGCTGAATGTATTTTGGGGTGCAATTCCACATAGGCCCATGGCCTGTGTGAGCAATATATCATTTAGTGACGACTTTTTGTAAATATTTTTTTTTTTTTTTGCCATTTTTCAATCACTTGGGACAAAAAAAATAAATATTCAATGGGTTCAACATGCCTCTCAGCAATTTCCTTGGGGTGTCTACTTTCCAAAATGGGGTCATTTGGGGGGGTTTTGTACTGCCCTGCCATTTTAGCACCTCAAGAAATGACATAGGCAGTCATAAACTAAAAGCTGTGTAAATTCCAGAAAATGTACCCTAGTTTGTAGACGCTATAACTTTTGCGCAAACCAATAAATATACGCTTATTGACATTTTTTTTACCAAAGACATGTGGCCGAATACATTTTGGCCTAAATGTATGACGAAAATTTAGTTTATTGGATTTTTTTTATAACAAAAAGTAGAAAATATCTTTTTTTTTCAAAATTTTCGGTCTTTTTCCGTTTATAGCGCAAAAAATAAAAACCGCAGAGGTGATCAAATACCATCAAAAGAAAGCTCTATTTGTGGGAAGAAAAGGACGCAAATTTCGTTTGGGTACAGCATTGCATGACCGCGCAATTAGCAGTTAAAGCGACGCAGTGCCAAATTGGAAAAAGACCTCTGGTCCTTAGGCAGCATAATGGTCCGGGGCTCAAGTGGTTAATTAGCACAAATATCAATGGGTGAAAGACCCTTAGGAGGCACATTAGACATTTTACCAAACATTTGGGGATTATATTGTATTTTCGTACATTAAAAAAAAAAATGTATTCTTTACAAAAAAGTTGTTTTTGAAAAACTGCTGCGCAAATATTGTGTGACAAAAAACTTGCAACACTCACCAATTTATTCTTTTAATATATATATATATATATATATATATATATATTTATTATTATTATTATTATTATACGAGATTTATATAGCGCCAACAGTTTACTCAGCGCTTTACAATGTATAAGGGGGACAACACAATTACAGTACAATACAAAAGGTACAGGAGGACCCGGCTCGTAGAGCTTACATTCTAAAAGGGAGGGGGTGGTGGTACAAAAGGTAATAGCTGCAAAGAATGATTTGATGGGGGTGGCTCAGGGACAGTTATGTGGGTGTGGGATAGGCTTCCCTGAATAAATGAGTTTTCAAGGATCTCCTAAAGGTGGACAGGGTAGGGGCTGATCGGACATACTGGGGCAGGGAATTCCAGAGGATGGGAGAGGCTCTGGAGAAGTCCTGAAGGCGAGCATGGGAGGAGGTAACAAGGGAGCTAGAGAGCAGGAGGTCCTGGGAGGAGCGGAGGGGGCGATTTGGGCGATATCTGCAGATGAGGTTGGTGATGTAGATGGGGGCGATGTTGTGAATGGCCTTGTATGTTATGGTTAGCATTTTGAATTTTACACGGTGGGGTAGGGGAAGCCAGTGAAGGGATTGGCAGAGAGGAGCAGCAGTCACGGATCGATTAGTGAGGTGTATTAGTCTAGCAGCAGCATTCATAATAGACTGAAGGGGGGATAGCCTGCTTAAGGGTAGGCCATTAAGGAGAGAGTTGCAATAGTCGAGGCGGGAAATAATCAAAGAGTGAATAAGTTGTTTTGTAGTGTCATTAGTCAGAAAGGGTCGAATTTTGGAGATGTTGCGGAGGTTAAGGCGGCAGGATTTAGCCAGTGATTGGATATGGGGGCTGAAGGAGAGGTCAGAGTCAAGGATTACACCCAGGACCCTGGCATGTGTGGAGGGACCAATGGTTGTGTTGTTGATATTAATGGTGAAGTCACAGGAGGGGGACCGTGAAGGAGGAAATATAACAAGCTCAGTTTTAGAAAGATTAAGTTTGAGGAAGTGGTGTGACATCCATACCGATATGTCATTCAGCAAGTTTGAGATCCGTGAGGAGATAGTGGGGGTGAGTTGGGGAGTGGAGAGATAGATCTGTGTGTCATCGGCATAGAGATGGTATTGGAAGCCATGGGAGGTGATCAACTGGCCCAGGGAAGAGGTATAGAGTGAGAAAAGGAGAGGCCCAAGGACAGAGCCTTGGGGTACCCCAACAGAAAGAGGAAGGGGAGCGGAGGAGGTGGAGTTGTAAGTGACGCTGAAAGTGCGCTGAGATAGGTAGGAGGAGAACCAGGATAATGCAGAATCACGGAGGCCAAGGGAGTGTAATTTGCTGAGGAGCAGCAGGTGGTCAACTGTGTCAAAGGCAGCAGAGAGGTCTAAAAGTATGAGTATGGAGTAGTGGCCATTGGTTTTGGCAGTTATTAGGTCATTGGTGATTTTTAGTAGGGCAGTTTCAGTCGAATGTTGTAGGCGGAAGCCAGACTGTAGGGGGTCGAGAAGGTTGTTGTCCGTGAGGTAGCGACTCATTTGGTCATGAACAAGGCGTTCGATGAGCTTGGAGGCAAACGGGAGAAGGGAGATAGGTCTTAAGTTATTCAAACAGGTGGGGTCTAGTGAGGGTTTTTTGAGTATGGGGGTAACCAGTGCATGTTTGAGCGGGGAAGGAAAGGTGCCGGAGGAGAGGGAGAGGTTGAAGATGTGGGTTAGGGAGTTGAGGATAGAGTGGGAAGGTGGTCGCAGCAATTGAGAGGGGACAGGGTCCAGGGGACATGTAGTGAGGTGTGCCATGGAGAGGAGTTTATCAACTTCTTCTGTGGTAACTGGGCAAAAGGAGGAGAGTATTGAGTGTGGTGTTGGACCTGATATGTTGGGTAGGGGAGGAATTTTAATGCTGGATATCTCCTTGCGAATAGTGTTGATTTTGCTATTGAAGTGGTTGGCAATATGTTGAGCGGTAAGCAAGTTGGTGGGAGGGGGCAGTGGGGGGTGAAGTAAGGAATTAAGGGTAGAAAAGAGTTGACGAGGTTTGGATGAGAGGGTTTTGATGAGAGTGTTGTAATAGGTTTGTTTAGCAGTGTGGAGGCAGGAGTTGTATTTGAGAAGGACAGATTTGTAGAGGGTAAAGTCTTGCAGGGATTTAGATTTACGCCATGCTCGCTCAAGAGCGCGGCTGCGTCTCTTGAGACTTCTGGTGTCGTCTGTTTGCCAGGGTTGTGGCAGATGGGGCCTGGTTCTGCGTGTAGAAAGAGGAGCAAGTACGTCTAGGGAGGATGACAGCGTGGTGTTGTAGATGGAAGTGGTTAGGTCTGGGCAGGACAGGGGTGCGATTTTGTCATAAAGGCCATCAGTAGCAGAGTGAAGAAGGGAAGGTTTGAGGTTGCGAAGGTTCCTGCGGGTAGTGGTTTGTGGGTTGGCAGCATGGGATATAGGAGACAGGGAGAGTGTGAAACGGATAAGGTTGTGATCAGAGAGAGGAAAGGGTGTGTTGGAGAGATTGCAGGGAGTGCAGCGATGGGAGAATACAAGGTCAAGAGTGTTGCCGTTGGAGTGAGTGGTGGTTTGTGTCCATTGTGTTAGGTTAAAAGAGGAGGTTAAGTTGAGTAGTTTAGAAGCGGTAGCATTATTAACATTGATTGGAATGTTAAAGTCACCTAGGATGATGGCAGGCACTTCAGATGAGAGAAAATAGGGTAGCCATGCAGAGAAGTCATCCAGAAAGCATGACACTGGTCCAGGAGGCCGATAAATGACTGCGACCCTCAGACAAGCTGGAGAGAAAAGACGAATGCAGTGCATTTCGAAAGAGCAGGTGGAAAGAGAGGGAGGTGTGGGCAGTACCTGGAAGGTGCATTGTGGGGAGAGGAGAAGTCCGACACCACCTCCTTTTCGTCCACTGGGTCTGGTGGAGTGAGTCCAGAGAAGGCCACTGTGGGACAGTGCAGCTGGAGAGGTAGTATCAAATTCCTGGAGCCAGGTTTCAGTTATAGCAAATAGATCAAGGGATTTGGAGAGGAAAAGGTCATTGACAGAAACTAGTTTGTTGAAGACTGAGCGGGCATTCCAGAGGGCACATGAAAGAGGGGGGCTGACTTGTGGAATCAGGGGAATTGGGATGAGAAGGTTGAAGTTGCGACTACTGTTGGAGGAGGTAGATGGCCGATCTTGGCGTTGGAAATTGGGTGTGGGAGGGCCGGGGTTTGGTGCGATGTCCCCAGACATTAGGAGTAGTAAGAGGGTGAGGGTGGTAAGGCGGGAGTGGGATTTATAGGAGCGCAGATGCTGTGGTGGAATGGACGTGGTGATACTGTGTGGGCTTAGAATGAGCAGGAGGTGGTAAGTGGAGTAATATTGAGTGGGAAGAAGAGAGGGAGATATATAAAGGTTGGGGGCTGGAGAGGGGGGGTAAAGTAATGAGAGTTTGAGGAGAGAGGACGTTATAACAAAGATTAGTGTGAGCATTTTGGAGGGTGGGGACAGGCTAATAGAAGGAAGGCTGAGGAAAGTTAGGGAATGAAGTGGAACTTCCTGCAAAATAGCTGTGAAACAATGTCTGTACTTACTTTATTTTTTGTAGCAGTGCCTTAGTCAAAGTGCCCGTGTCCAAGTGCCAAACACTTGTTGCCGGCGTGACACTTTGTGCAAGGAGTGACCAGCCTAAACCCTCGCCAGCCGTCCCAAGAAATGAACATATAATATATATAAATTTGTGGGTTCTAAGAAAATTACTGATTGTTACATGTAAACAAAAAGTGCCAGAAATGGCCTGGTCTTAGACCTCTTTCACACTTGTGACAAGTCGTACCCCATGATTTCCAGTGAGTACCGTTCATATCTGTGCGACTTCAAAGTAGTCCCTGCACTTCTTTGGCTGACTTTGATGCGACTTGAGCTCCATAGACCTCAGGATTACACAGGCAATGCTTCAAGTCGCATGGCAAAGTCGCATGACTTTCAGGTCATACAAGTGTGAAAGGGGCCTTTAAAGTGATTATAAAATGTGAAGACCATGTTGTGATTTTGCATTTTTTTTTTTTTTCTGTAGCAGAAGCACGGCTCCGCACTCACACAGGCCCGGGCCCTGCAACTCCTCTTTGACCTGCGGTACATCTGCCTCATTCTCGGCTCTCGCTCTGAAGACGGTTTGACCAGTAAGAACAAGCCGGACCCGAGGTAGGACCTGTACAGAGGATGTCACCCCTGATGTCCATATCGGACGCCTGTGCCAATTGTTCTGTGTATTTCGTTTCAGAGTTCAGAAAGTCGCAGACCAGTTGGAGAGCTGCATCGACCCGTTCGATCTGGATGTGTTCACACCGCACCTTAACACCAACCTCAACCGGCTGGCACAGAGAACCTCTGTAGGTTTATTGCAGAACGGCTGGGAGATATTAAATTAAAACCTCGAGAGGCAAGGCCTGCACTAGTAGCCACTTGGATCCCTGTTACTTTACACAATGCCTAACAGTGGCCACACTTAGAGGAGGGGGTGAGCATAGAGATGAGCTTGTCAGTGTGCTGCTACCTCATTATTATCTTAGGCTGGAGGAGGAGGGGTGACAAGAGGAGCAGAGAAAGAATCATGGTTGCAAACCATTGATATGATTTTGTGGATGGGGTGTGCACATCGGGAATTGGGTAGATTGCAAGTCTGTGGTGCACCAGGCAGAGCTTTAGATTGCAGAGTGTAGTACATGGGTCTCTAGTTGGAGGTGTAGTACATGGGTCTCTAGTTGGAGGTGTAGATCGCAGAGTGTAGTACATGGGTCTCCAGGAGGAGTAGATTGCAGAGTGTTGTACATGGGCCTCCAGCTGGAAGTGTAGATTGCAGAGTGTAGTACATGGGTCGCTAGTTGGAGGAGTAGATTGCAGAGTGTAATACATGGGTCTCTAGTTGGAGGTCTAGTAAATAGGTCTCCAGTTAGAGGTGTAGATTGCAAAGTGTAGTACATGGGTCTCTAGTTGGAGGTGTAGATTGCAGTGTGTAGTACATGGGTCTCTAGTTGGAGGAGTAGATTGCAGACTGTAGTGCAATGGTTCTCCAGTAGAAGGAGTAGATTGCAGAGTGTAATACATAGGTCTCCAGTAGGAGGTGTAGATTGCAGAGTGTAGTACATGGGTCTTCAGTTGGAGGAGTATATTGCAGAGTGTAGTACATGGGTCTCTAGTTGGAGGAGTAGATTGCAGTGTGTAGTACATGGGTCTCTAGTTGGAAGTGTAGATTGCAGAGTGTAGTACATGGGTCTTCAGTTGGAGGAGTATATTGCAGAGTGTAGTACATGGGTCTCTAGTTGGAGCTGTAGATTGCAGAGTGTAGTACATGGGTCTCTAGTTGGAGGTGTAGATTGCAGAGTGTAATACATGGGTCTCTAGTTGGAGGTCTAGTACATAGGTCTCCAGTTGGAGGTGTAGATTGCAGAGTGTAATACATGGGTCTCTAGTTGGAGGAGTAGATTGCAGGGTGTAGATTGCAGTGTGTAATACATGGGTCTCTAGTTGGAGGAGTAGATTGCAGAGTGTAGTACATAGGTCTCCAGTTGGAGGTGTAGATTGCAGTGTGTAGTACATGGGTCTCTAGTTGGAGGTGTAGATTGCAGAGTGTAGTACATGGGTCTCTAGTTGGAGGAGTAGATTGCAGTGTGTAGTACATGGGTCTGTAGTTGGAGGTGTAGATTGCAGCATGCAGCACATGGGTCTCCAGTAGGAGGAGTAGATTGCAGAGTGTACTAATTGGGTCTCTAGTTGGAGCTGTAGATTGCAGAGTGTAGTACATGGGTCTCTAGTTGGAGGTGTAGATTGCAGAGTGTAGTACATGGGTCTCCAGTTGGAGGTGTAGATTGCAGTGTGTAGTACATAGGTCTCCAGTTGGAGGTGTAGATTGCAGTGTGTAGTACATAGGTCTCCAGTTGGAGGTGTAGATTGCAGAGTGTAGTGCAATGGTTCTCCAGTAGGAGGAGTAGATTGCAGAGTGTAGTACATGGGTCTCTAGTTGGAGGTGTAGATTGCAGAGTGTAGTACACGGGCCTCCAGTAGGAGGAGTAGATTGCAGAGTGTAGTACATGGGTCTCCAGTTGGAGGTGTAGATTGCAGAGTGTAGTACATGGGTCTCCAGTTGGAGGTGTAGATTGCAGAGTGTAGTACATGGGTCTCTAGTTGGAGGTGTAGATTGCAGTGTGTAGTACATGGGTCTCTAGTTGGAGGAGTAGATTGCAGACTGTAGTGCAATGGTTCTCCAGTAGAAGGAGTAGATTGCAGAGTGTAATACATGGGTCTCCAGTAGGAGGTGTAGATTGCAGAGTGTAGTACATGGGTCTTCAGTTGGAGGAGTATATTGCAGAGTGTAGTACATGGGTCTCTAGTTGGAGGTGTAGATTGCAGCATGCAGCATACGGGTCTCCAGTAGGAGGAGTAGATTGCAGAGTGTAGTAATTGGGTCTCTAGTTGGAGCTGTAGATTGCAGAGTGTAGTACATGGGTCTTCAGTAGGAGGTGTAGATTGCAGAGTGTAGTACATGGGTCTCTAGTTGGAGGTGTAGATTGCAGAGTGTAGTACATGGGTCTCTAGTTGGAGGTGTAGATTGCAGAGTGTAATACATGGGTCTCTAGTTGGAGGAGTAGATTGCAGGGTGTAGATTGCAGTGTGTAATACATGGGTCTCTAGTTGGAGGAGTAGATTGCAGAGTGTAGTACATAGGTCTCCAGTTGGAGGTGTAGATTGCAGTGTGTAGTACATGGGTCTCTAGTAGGAGGAGTAGATTGCAGAGTGTAGTACATGGGTCTCCAGGAGGAGGATAGGAGGAGTAGATTGCAGAGTGCCATGGTCTTTGTCCTCTGGGTTGTATCTGACCATCTGTTGTCCCAGATATCTCTTGGCCATATCTGATCCGCTCTTTGGGTTTTTACACTTGAACTTGTAGACTGATCACAGATTTCTAACCACACATTAAACAATCGCTTTATTCACCTGCAGGTCCTGTTTGGGCTTCTAATGGGAGCAGAGAGCCAATTTTCCGGCAGGGGCTCCACGCTGGGCATCCAGGAAGCCCACAACGTCCTTCCACTAGCCTCCAGCCAGATACGGTAACCTTCTTCACTGACACAACAAGCACCATCAATCCCTGACCCTCAAATGTCGTCAGGAATGTAGCAGGTTAGGGTTGGCCTGATCTTTAAAGTCCAGAAAGTTTTCTTATGCTCCATAAAAGGGAGGTGTTCTGTAGTCCACAAAGAGAACTGGGAACAATGTTATAGATAACAATCAGCATGGGCGGAGAGCACAGGAAGTTGCCAGTTGAAAAGATTTCAGTTTAGGATCAACAAGTAGTTCAATGACCAAAAGCTTGAGGGTTACTACTAAGCTGGAAATCAGCAGAGCTGGGGGTTTCTCCTGAGACGAGAATCAGCGGAGCTGGGGGTTTTTAGTGAGCAGGGGATCAGCAAAGCTGGGGGCTACTACTGAGTGGGGGATCAGCTGAGCTGGGGGTTACTACTGAGTGGGGGGATCGGCTGAGCTGGGGGTTACTACTGAGTGGGGGAATCAGCTGAGCTGGGGGTTACTACTGACTGGGAGATGGGCAGAGCTGGAGGTTACTACTGAGTGGAGGGGATCGGCTGAGCTGGGGGTTACTATTGAGTAGGAGGATCGGCTGAGCTGAGGGTTACTACTGAGCGGGAGATGGGCAGAGCTGGGGGTACTAGTGAGTGGGGAATCAGCAGAGCTGGGGGTACTAGTGAGTGGGGTATCTGCTGAACGAGGAAACTAGTGAGCTGGGGATCTGTTGACTTGGGGGGTTCTACTGGGCCCCTTTTAAAACTAAAAGAAAATCAACACACACAGGGCATTTTCCAAGCTTTATTAAAGCTTCAAAAAAAACAATCACCGCAGCATCAAAAACGCATGGTGAAGCGGTTGGCGCTTTAATGTGTGACCAAAAGCTTGAGGGTTACTACTAAGCTGGAGATCAGCAGAGCTGGGGGTTTCTCCTGAGACGGGGATCAGAGGGGCTGGGGGCTACTACTGAGGGGGGATCAGCAGAGCTGGGGGTATTTAGTGAGCGGGGGATCAGCAAAGCTGGGGGTTACTATTGAGTGGGGGGATCGGCTGAGCTGAGGGTTACTACTGAGCGGGAGATGGGCAGAGCTGGGGGTACTAGTGAGCGGGGGATCTGATGATCCGGGGGGGCGGTCTACTGGGCCCCTTTTTTAAAGCTAATAGAAAAATAAACACACACAGGGCATTTTCCAAGCTTTAATAAAGCTTCAAAAAACCAATCACTGAAGCATCAAAAACGCATGGTGAAGCGGTTGGCGCTTTAATGTGTCTTCAAGTCGAAGAAAAGAAATGAGCCGTTTATGGCCATGCTTGCTGCTCTCTTACACTCGGAGATCCACACTGATCAGCCATAATATTATGACTACCTACCTTGATATTTATTTCTGCGTTTCCACCCACCCCCTGCACATGCGCAGAGCTTCGGGTCCCGGGCGAACCTTGCAGCACAGGCTTTCCTGCGCATGCGCAAAGACTGGAAGCCCCCAAACCTTCGCTGTCTTTGCACATGTGCAGGAAAAAGGGGGCTCTGCCAGGACTGAGAAGCGCGGAGACCCCCGAGAGACTGACCTGAAGGTCCACTTTATTACCCAACGCAGAATTCCTAATTTATTTATTTTTTTTCTCTCTTTAAGGTTCGGGCTGCTCCCTCTCAGCATGTCCAGCTCCCGAAAGGCGAAGGTGAAAATGCAGGTAAGAGACGAATATTAAGGGAACCGATTTTATAGAAGTCGTCACATTCGGCTAAAATTGAACCTCATGCAGATCTATAAAAATAAATAAATAAAACCCCAATTATTAGCAGTTGGGTATTCATTATAAAAATATATTTGCTCATGCCGATCGTTTTGAGTCCTTGGATTGTTTTTGACGTGAGAGCTTTTCAGTCATTGGCTGGGGGGGGGTTAGGTGACCAGAGTTATTACTTAACCACTTCAGCCCCGGAAGGTTTTAGTTTTACCCCCCCCCCCCTCTTAATGACCAGGCCGTTTTTTTGTGGTACGGCACTGCGTCGTTTTAACTGACAATTGCACGGTGGTGCGACGCTGTACCCAAATAGAATTGACGTCATCCCCCCCCCCCACAAATAGAGCTTTCTATTGGTGGTATTTGATCACTTCTGTGGTTTTTATTTTTTGTGCTATAAACAAAGACAAAGAGAGACGCTGATTGCCGCCATTACTAGTAAAAAAAAAAATTTATAATAAAAATGCCATAAATATATCCCCTATTTCGTAGACGCGATAACTTTTGCACAAACCAATCCAATATACACTTATTGCTTTTTTTTGTTTGTTTTTTTTTTTTTTTTTACACCAAAAATATATAGAATAATACATATTGGCCTAAACTGATAAAAAAAAAAATTTGTTTTTTTTTAAGTTTTTTTTTTTTTTTGGATATTTATTATAGCAAAAAGTAAAAAATATTGTTTTTTTCAAAATTGTCGGCCTTTTTTTGTTTATAACGCAAAAAATAAAATCGCAGAGGTGATCAAATACCACCAAAAGAAGTTAAAAAAAAACAAAAAAACAAAAAAAATAAATTTATAATAAGAATGCCATAAATCTCTCCCCTATTTTGTAGACGCTATAACTTTTGCGCAAACCAATCAATATACACTTATTGGGATTTTTTTATTTTTGATTTTTTTTATTTTAACCAAAAATTATGTAGAAGACTACATTTTGGCCTAAACTGATGAGAAAATTATTTGAATTTATTTTTTGGATATTTATTATAGAAAAAATTAAATATATTTTTAGATAGATAGATAGAGATATATCTATAAAAAAAAATATTTAATTTTTTCTATAATAAATATAATATCTATATTCTATATTATCTATAATAAATAGATAGATAGATCTCTATCTATCTATCTATCTATATATATATTTATTATAGATAATATAGAATATAGATATTATATTTATTATAGAAATTTTTTTTTTTTTAGATAGATAGATAGATATATCTATATCTATCTATCTATCTATAAAAAAATATATTAAATTTTTTTCTATAATAAATATAATATCTATATTCTATATTATCTATAATAAATATATAGATAGATAGATAGATAATATAGAATATAGATATTATATTTGTTATATGCCCCTTCACATAAATCGCATTCCCACATTACCTCCCTCACCCTCCTGCTTCTCCTAATCTCTGGTGACATATCCCCAAACCCTGGGCCACCATCATCTGTCTTTGCCCATCGCTCCCACCCCCCTACACCCTCTGGCAGGAGCCGCAACCCACAGAACTTGGTCTCTATTCCTCTTTCCAAAACCAGCCCCCCCTTTTCCTGTGCCCTTTGGAATGCACGTTCTGTCTGCAACAAACTCACCGCCCTTCACGGCCTCTTTATCACAAATTCCTTTAACCTTCTTGCCATTACTGAAACCTGGCTTCATGAATCGGACACTATTTCTCCTGCTTCCCTCTCCCATGGGGGCCTTCTCTGGACTCACTCCCCCAGACCAAGTGGACGGAAGGGAGGTGGAGTGGGAATCCTTCTAGCCCCATGCAGCACCTATCAGGTACTTCACCCACCTCCCTCTCTGACACTCTCCTCTTTTGAGGCACATTGCATTTGTCTATTCTCTCCCATTTCTCTAAGAATTGCTGTCATCTACCGGCCCCCTGGACCAGTATCAGCCTTTCTTGATGACTTCTCTGCCTGGCTACCCTGCTTTCTCTCTTCTGAAATCCCCACAATCATTCTTGGGGACTTCAACATCCCTGTTAACACTAACACTACTATTACTTCTAAACTTCTCAGTCTCACCTCATCGCTTGACCTGAAGCAATGGATACAGGCTCCTACCCACTCCAATGGCAACACCCTTGACCTTGCCTTCTCCTATCTGTGCACTCCATGCAACCTTTCCAACAATCCACTCCCACTCTCTGATCACCACCTTGTTAGTTTTGCTCTCTCCTTGTCTTCCACCTCTTTTCCCTCCAACCGCCTAACAATTACACGTAGAAACCTTCGCCACCTCAACCCTTCTCTTCTCTACTCTGCTACTGATCACCTCTATGAAAAAATCTCTCCTCTGTCCTGCCCCAACCAAGCTACTTTCATCTACAACAGCTCACTGTCTTCCTCCCTAGACAAGCTGGCCCCCCTCACTACACGCAGAATTAGGCCCCGACTGCTACAACCCTGGCAAACAGATGACACCAGAAGTCTCAGAAAACGTAGCTGCGCTCTTGAGCGCCTGTGGCATAAGACTAAGACTCAGGAAGACTTCACACAATATAAATCTGCCCTCCTAAAATACTACTCCTGCCTTCACACTGCCAAACAGACCTACTTTATCACACTCATCAACACCTTCTCATCCAGTCCACGTCAACTCTTCTCTACCTTCAACACTCTACTCTGTCCTCCACTGCCTCCACCCACCAACACACTCACTGCCCAGGAGATTGCCAATCACTTCAAAACTAAGATTGATACAATTCATGAGGAGATCACCAATGCGCAAAAACCTCCCCCATGCAACACCCCATGTCCACAGATACAATCATTACTTCCCTCATTCAACCCTGTTACTATTACTGAGGTTGCTAAACTTTTATCTAGCACCCATCTAACCACTTGCCCCCTGGATCCTGTTCCCTCGCAAATGCTACGCTCACCCTCTGACTTGATTCTACGCTCTCTAACTCACATTTTCAACCTCTCCCTCTCCTGTGGCATCTTCCCAAACTCTCTAAAACATGCGCTAGTCACCCCCGTACCAAAAAAATCCCTCACTGGATCCCACCAATCTCAACAACTTACGTCCCATCTCGTTACTCTCCTTCTCCAAACTTCTTGAAAGACTGGTCTACAACCGACTAAGCGACCATCTGACCATGAATAAACTTCTTGATCCCCTTCAGTCCGGTTTTCGCCCTCAACACTCCACGGAAACTGCTCTCCTTAAACTCTCACATGACCTACTAATGGCTAAAGCCAATGGACACTATTCTGTACTACTTCTCCTGGATCTCTCTGCTGCCTTTGACACAGTGGACCACCCCCTCCTCCTCAAAAAACTCCACTCCTTTGGTCTCCGTGACTGTACTCTTCGCTGGTTCTCATCCTACCTATCCCACCGCTCCTTCAGTGTCACTTACAACTCTACTTCCTCCTCTCCTCTTCCTTTTTCCGTTGGGGTCCCCCAAGGTTCTGTTCTTGGACCTCTCCTTTTCTCAATCTACACCACCTCCTTGGGTCAGTTGATTGCCTCCCACGGCTTTCAATATCATCTCTACGCTGATGACACCCAAATCTATCTCTCCACCCCCCAGCTCTCTCCATCTGTCTCCTCACGCATTACCAACTTACTAGCAGACATATCAGCCTGGATGTCACACCACTTCCTCAAACTCAACCTATCCAAAACCGAGCTCATGATATTTCCTCCCTCAGGTGCCACTTCCCCTGATTTCCCTGTCAATATCAACGGCTCAACTATCAACCCATCCCCCCACGCCAAGGTTAGGTGTAATCCTGGACTCTGAACTAACCTTTCGACCCCACATTCTATCACTATCCAAAGCTTGCCGCCTCTGTCTTCGCAACATCTCCAAGATACGCCCCTTCCTAACCATCGACACCACAAAGCTTCTAATCCACTCCCTGGTTATCTCTCGCCTCGACTACTGCAACTCCCTCCTCATTGGTTTACCTCTAAATAGGCTCCTCCCCACTTCAGTCCATCATGAACACTGCTGCCAGGCTCATACACTACACAAACCGCTCAGCGTCTGCTACACCCCTCTGCCAATCCCTCCATTGGCTGCCACTCAGTCACCGAATTAAATTCAAGAAACTAACTATAACTTACAAAGCCATCCACAACCTGGCCCCTAGCTACATCTCTAACCTAGTCACAAAATACCAACCTAATCGTTCTCTTCGCTCCTCCCAAGACCTCCTGCTCTCAAACTCCCTTGTCACCTCATCCCATGCTCGCCTTCAGGACTTCTCCAGAGTCTCCCCCATCCTCTGGAATGCTCTACCCCAATCTGTCCGATTTTCTCCTACTTTATCCACTTTCAGACGATCCCTGAAAACTCATCTCTTCAGAGAAGCCTATCTGGCCCCCCCACCTAACAACTGTACACTTATCTTCTCAATCAGCACATCACCCACAGTTATTACCTCTTGTATCTCTTGACCTTCCCTCTTAGATTGTAAGCTCTAAGGAGCAGGGCCCTCTGATTCCTATTGTATTGTATTTGTACTGTCTACCCTCAAGTTGTAAAGCACTACGTAAACTGTTGGCGCTATATAAATCCTGTATAATAATAATAATAATTTATTATAGAAAAAATTTAATATATATTTTTATATAGATATATCTATATCTATACCAATATCTATATAGAGAGAGATCTATCTATCTATCTATCTATATATATATATATATATATATATATATATATATATATATATATATATATATCTCTATATATATATATATATATATATATATATATATATATATATATATATATATATCTCTATATATATATATCTCTATATATATATCTCTATATATATATCTATATATATCTCTATATATATATCTATATATATATCTATATATATATATATATATATATATATATATATATATTTATTTATTTTCAAAATGGTTGCTGGTTTCTTTTTTTTTTTTTTTTGTTTAAAGCGCAAAAAATAAAAACTGCAGAGGTGATCAAACACCACCAAAAGAAAACTCTATTTGTGGGGGAAAAAAAGAAAATCAATTTTGTTTGGGTTCAATGTCGCATGACCGCGCAATTGTCAGTTAAAGCGACGCAGTGCCGTATCGCCAAAAAAATGTCCTGGTCATGAATGGGGAAATTCTTTAAGTGGGTAATTCATCTTAATAGAGAATATTTGAACTCCGTACTCCGTCCTCCGACCTGGATGAGGTTTAATAATCATTATAGAGTTGCTTCTCTGTCCTCCCCGCTCTTTATACATACAAATAACTCTGATAATTGAGAATCCAGCGCCAGTCTATTCCCTCCTGCAGTCGGCGGTGATATTAATCCTGTAAATTGACTCCTAGCTGTTAGCGAGCCATTCCCTGCTGTAGCAGCGCCGAGGCCGCCCGCCGCCCGGAGTATTTGTGAAGCGTAAGCTGATGAAAGGTTTGCTGTGCCCTGCTGTGTTCTCATTATCTGCTTTTCATTTATTTAAATGTGTGCCGCTTTCCTTTTTTTTTTTTTTTTTTTTTGCCTTTTGCTATATAAAGAAAATGAAACCCCTGCATGTTCTAGTGTGGGATGTTTTTATGAGACGGCTCATCATCCAGAATGGGCCAAAGAGCTGATTAAATCTATAAATCGAGGCTCATCGTCTGCTGCGTTCTCACACCTCGTCCCGGAAATTCTTCATCCTAAATGACCAAATCTCTCCGTTCTGCGGAATCCGAAGAGGAAGATTGTCAGTTTTTAGGCTGCATTCACACCTGAGTGTATCGTTTTCAGGCGTTTTTTTTTTTTTTTTTTAAGTGATTGTAAGGCTTCATCTTCTTTTTTTTTTTTTTTTTTTTTAATATATAACAAACGTCATACTTACCTCCACTGTGCAGCTCATTTTGCACAGAGTGGCCCCCGATCCTCGTCTTCTGGGGTCCCCCGGCGGCTCTTGCAGCTCCCCCTCTTATCGTATAACCCCCTTAGAAGAAGCGCTCTCCCGGGGGCTTACCGTGCAGGCGCACTCCCGAGTCCAACATTTGCGTCCTCAGATACGAATGCCAGAACTCGGCCCGCCCCCCCCCTCCCCCGGGAGCCAATGGCTGCACTGCTATCAATCTATCCATACAAGAGCTGAGTACCCTGGGCAGAGAGACAGCGCGTCTCTGCCGGGTCCAGTTCCAGGGCTCAGGTAAGTAAAACGGGGCTGGGGGGGGGCGGTCACTGCCAGAAGTTTTTTCACCTTAATGCAAAGGATGCATTAAGGTGAAAAACCACAAAGGTTTACAACCCCTTTTTTAAGCCTTTTTTTTTTAAATTTATTTATTTTTAAGCCTTTTTTTTCCAGCTTTTTCACAAGCTTTTTCAAAGCGTTTTTTGAAGTGTATTACAAGCGTTTTCAGAGTTTCAGGCATTTTTGTTTAGCCAATTTAAGCACTAGGGGGAGGAGAGGGAGAGGAAATTAGGGGGAAGAGATGCTATTTGCTATTACGTTTTTCTGCTCAAGTCAGGTGTTTCTACAGAAGTCTATGGGGTCAAAAATGCTTGTAATCTAAGAAGCTTGTGTACTTTTTTTTTTGAGCTTCGGTGGTTTTACTTCAGGTGACATAACACTCAAATGTGAACGGGTGCCATTGAAATGAATGCAATTCTGCTTGTTGGGCATTTTGGAGCTTTTGAGATTGAGACATGCACAGGTGGGAATGCAGCCTTAAGCGTTTTGTAGCTTGAAGCTCAAAAACGCTAGAGGAGAAAAAAAAAAAATCAATGATTCTCTATGGAGATGGTTCACATCTCCACTTCAAGTCGCTTAAAGCTCAACAAATTATTAAATACATTATAATATATGATAATAATAATATTAAATTAAAATAAACACCCAAACTCGAACAAAAAAATACTAATAGAAATAATAATTTATTTTGTGTTGGGGTGTTATAGTTATTTATTTTATTTTTTTAAGGGTTAAATTATTTTTTTTTATTGTTACTTAGTATTTAGCACCCTAATGCATCCTATGCATTAAGAAGAATAAAACACCTGGGAGTGACTGCCCCCCCCCTACCGTTTTACTTACCTAAGCCCCGGAATTTCCCACGCTCTTCCTCTGCCTGGGGTTCTCAGCTCTTGATTGGATAGATTGATAGCGGCACAGCTATTGGCTCCCGCTGCTGTCAATCAAATCCAATGAGGCGGCCACCGGGGGGGGGGGTTGGGGGCTGCGAGTCCGGCATTCGGAGTCTATGGACCCAAATTCTGGACTCTGGAGTGTGCCCGCAAGGTAACCCCCCCCCCCCCGGGAGAGCGCTTCTCCTAGGGGGTTATCTGATGCAGGAAGGAGCCATGAGAGCCGCTGAGGGACCCCAGAAGTTGAGGATCGGAGTCACTCTGTGCAAAACGAACTGCCACAGTGGAGGCAAGTTTGATATGTTTGTAAAGCTTCAAATTTTTTTAAAAAATAACAATCACTTTAGGTCCAGCGAGGGGGGGTTTGGGGGGAGGGGGGGTGCATGCCACCTTCTGGGTTTATCTCTATTATTTATAACTGTCAGCTTTATAATACACCCAGGTAGATGGCTATTTCTTTCATTCCGGGAGAACAGCGCTGATTCTTCTGAGCAGGTAGAGTCACTGCAGCTGCTATGCCCGCCCCTCCACTCCTCCTGCCCATTCACAGAAGCCTTGGTATTATGTGAGCTCATTCACAAAATACAAAGGCTTCTGTGAATGGGCATAGCTGCTCTGGGCGGCTTCTCTCCTCTCCGATCCCCAGAGTTTCCCAATAAACCTGTCAAATGTAAATAATAGAGATAAGCCTGGGAGATGTCAGGCACCTCCTTGGACGTTACCATAGTTGTGTGCCTTCACTTTTTACAAAGTGTCTGAATGCCCAGAATTCAGCTTTAAAGCGGAGTTCTGCCTAATTTTTTTTTTTTAAAGTCAGCAGCTACAAATACCACCCACGGGTATCTACGCTACATCCCGTACCCCCCCCCCCCCCACTGTATTCTGGGAGACACACGGGTCCCAGAAAACAGCAGGGACCAGTGAGACAGCGCAGTGTGAGACGTGCATGTGCAGTAGGCTTCACTTCCTGATTCCCTCACCGAAGATGGCGGCGGCAGCACCTGACAGCTGAGGGATAGTTCGGGTGTCAACATTGCGGGTGTCTTGGACAGGTAAGTGTCCTTATTTTAAAAACTCAGCAGCTGCAGTATTTGTAGCTGCTGACTCTTACCTGTCCAAGACCCGTGTGAATAAAGTGGGGGGGGGGGGTACGGGACGTGGCTATCTGCTCCCCCCTCAAAGGTGCCAAATGTGACACCGGAGAGGGGGAGGAACCGGAAAAGCGAAAGTTCATTTTTTTTTTTGGCTGGAACTGGGTGTACGGGGCTATATCACAGCTGCATGCAGTGCACGTGGTTGTGGTGTAGTGAATTCAGCCTTTTTTTTTTTTAGAGTTTAAAGCGGGTAGATCACTTTTCAGAGGGGTGACAAGAGCTTTTGCACATGAGAAGGAGCCCTAACTATAAAAACTGCTTCTGTCATCTAGTAACATACTTGCGTGTGATTTTTGCAGTGATTAGTTGTATTTTGTTTTGCATGGTGTGTGACTTTACAGCTTAAAGTTGAAGTTTAATCTGCTTATACTTTGCCTTGCTTGGTTCCTTCCTCTTCAACAGGCTAATAACATTTTTACATAAAACTTTTCTGGTTTCATTGCCTACCCTTACTTTAGACCCAGTGTTGTCATCGCTGAGTCTCTGTGCTTCTCTATGCAATGCAGACAGATCATGGTTGGTGGGAAGGGCCAGCAGGGGGCTGTAAATAGCCACCTGAAAACATCACAGCACCCGGCCTCAGTACTCCTCTCAAGAGCCTTGATGTAAGCAGAGGGCTGGCTCATGCAAATATGAAAATGCCTTGATGGGTGGGCATCAGTCTGGAGGAGTGGGGTTTCCTCGGTTAGACTGTCAGTTTGCTCTATGTCCATTAACATATGCTATGAGCAAGTAAGTATTTGGTATTTTGCAAAGTACAGTACGGACTGGTAGGGATCCCTTTGATGCCATTGGCTAGCTTGAACAGGTAATGCAATATGTGGGGATGTATAAGCTGTATTTTAATTTGAGCGCAGACATTGTCAGTTCTATGGAGGAGCATGTGACCTCCAAGCACAGAGCATACAGAGAGTGGAATGGTGGGGCAGCGTCATGGGCGAAGGGGCGGAATGGTGGGGCAGCGTCATGGGTGGAATGGTGGGGCAGCGTCATGGGCGGAGGGGCGGAATGGTGGGGCAGCGTCATGGGCGGAGGGGCAGCGCCATGGGCGGAATGGTGGGGCAGCGTCATGGGCGGAGGGGCAGCATCATGGGCGGAGGGGCAGCATCATGGGCGGAATGGTGGGGCAGCGTCATGGGCGGAGGGGCGGAATGGTGGGGCAGCGTCTTTGGGGGAGGGGGCGGAATGGTGGGGCAGCATCATGGGCGAAATAGTGGCGCAGCGTCTTTGGGGGAGGGGGCGGAATGGTGGGGCGGTTGAATGTCATTGGCGATGGGGCGGAATGTTGGGGCGGTTGAATGTCATTGGCGATGGGGCAGAATGTGGAGCGGTTGAGTATCACTGGTGATGAGGTGGAATGGTAAGTTGAGCATCATTGATGATATGGTGGGGAAGTTGGGCATCATTGATGATGAGGTGGAATGATTGGGGAAGTTGAGTATTACTGGTGATGAAGTGGAATGGTGGGGAAGTTGAGCCTCATTCATGATGAGGTGGAATGGTGGGGCAGTTGAATATCATTGGGGATGAGGTGGAATGATGGGACAGTTTAGTCTCATTGGTGATGGGGTAGGAGATTTGTTTATAAGAGAACCTGTCACCTTGCCCTGAATGGTCACAGTGACAGATCCTTTTCCAATATAAAAATGCTGTATGTCCAGCAGACTACTCCAATGATTGCTTCTTCACTAACCCGTCTCTTCCATCCACGCAGGAACCGGTTGCCGTTCCCCAGCCGGCAGAGGACAGCTTCCGTCCGGGCTCTTTATTCCGACAACTGGCTACGCAAGATGAAGACATGCAGGCGCCCTCCCTCTTCAAACTGGGCTGGCTGTCCAGCATGACCAAGTGACCCCCCCCCCCAAATCACCTGTAATGTCGCAATGATGAACTGACAACAATTAATTTTATATTTTAAGCAAATTAAATAACTTTTATTGTGCAGTAATTCTCAATTTGTGGTTCCTCCTCATTCCTTTGTATACAAATGCAGTGAAGTCCTAGGACTTTTGTGAAATCACATCGCCCGCAGTTCTTCGCTCCTAGATTTACTCAGCAGAAAGGTAGGTCCTGGTGTGGGTAAGGTGGCCCAAGGGCCGCAAATGGCCCTTTGGTATATGATGGGTGGCCCTCAGCAGTCTGTACTAGGAACATTGATCTCTTACCAGCCTCATGTAACATCTTCATAGTAGTATTATCTTCTGCAGTCTCTTCCCAGACAACAATGTATCCTGTCCACACACCGACCCTCATTTCCTCTATTAGGTCTGCAGGTCCTTTCCAGCATTACCTATATTGAACATTGTGTGTGTGTGTGTGTGTGTGTCCCTTTGGTGATGTCAGGGGCTGCAGTTGAGGGACCCCTATAGCTCATAAGTTGACAAACGGTGTCTTAAAGGATCAGTCCACCCCCCATGGTTTTAGCAGGATTCTGCGCTGAGCCGGCTGCTTCCTCATTTCTGTTTGGATATCAGGGCTGGATATCTCTCTTCATGCCTTAGAATGTTCCCACTATATAAAAAGTACAGCAGCAGCAGGAGGAGGAGGTAGACAGACATGTGCACTGCCAACAAATGTGTTTGTTTTCGTTAGTTTTTTCGTGTCATTCATTATTTCGAATAAATTTGAAAATAAGAACGAAAATCCAAAAAAATAAGTAACTTTTAAATTTATAGGTATTGGAATTTCCTTTCAGATTTGGCTGTTAATGAACGTAACAACTACAAATGTATCCGACATAACGAATGCCACATCGAAACGAATAGAACGTAACAAAATTAATAATATTATTAAAATAAAAATATTTTTAGTTATGATTATTATTAATTCATTACATTCGTTTAGATGCGGCATTCGTTATTTTGGATGATTCGTAACTTCAGATGAATTTGTATTCGTTACATTCACTTACAGCCAAATTTTGAAAGGACATTCCAATCCCTATAAATTTATAGTTACCGTATTTTATCACCGTATAACACGCAGCCCAAATTAAGAGGGAAGTTTCAGGAAAAAAAAAACACTTTTTTTGTGTGCTCATCTGCAGCCTGTTCTCCTGTGGCAGTGGAGGAGGGGGAAAGAGATGCAAACAAGCGGAACTTCCCCTTTTGGGTGAAACAAAACAAATGTTTACTATCACGCACATCTTGTGTTGCACGACCCTTTTTAGGAGCTTCGTGAAGCATAAAGAGGGCATTAGACTGATAATTTGCAGCAGTTGTCTTGCGGCAAGCCTAGACTGCACAGACCAAATCCAAGGTAGGAAGATCTTGTTGCTAATCTCTCAGCCATCTATGAAAAGTTAGCTGATAAGATACAGCTTGAACTTTACAAATCTTCAAGTGCTTTAAACACAGGAGATTGCTAATATAGGAAGCTGCACAGATATACTTGAGACTAAGCATGACGAACTTTCCCTTGCTCACAATGACCCCAGGAAAGACTATGAAACACTTGCAGACAGTTTTTCTTTTATGCAGGCACATGTGGAGGATTTAGATAATCGATATCACAGGAATAACATTAGAGTGCGTGGTATCCCAGAATCTATCACAAATCTCACCCCTGCAGCGTCAAAGATCTTCCACATGCTTTTGCCTGACAAACTCATGTCAGCCTTTACATGTGACAGGATTCACAGAGCACTTCACCCCAAACCACCTCCTGTTAAATCCCCACCCGATATAATAATGTACATGAAAGATTTTCCTCACTAAGGAAGATATCATGATGGCATCCAGAAATACACCAAATATAGAGCTGGAAAGTATCAGGGTACAAATATACCCTGACAATTTCCCCAGCTACCCTTGACCGAAGACGCAGGATGAAAGAAGTCACTACAATCCTTCAGACAGCCAGAATTAAATATCGCTGGAGTTTCCCATTCAAACTGTTTGTGATGCACAATGGCTCCACGTACACGGTCTACAACATCATTGAAGGGAAGGACCTACTAGTCAAGCTGGGCCTGCTGGAACCAGAACCCCCAAACCGTCTCCCTGCAACACCCCGTTCATCCCCTATTTGGTCTACCCCCTCTTCTCGCCACAACCAAAGAGACCAAAGAAGATGGCGCCAATCCTTCCAAGATCAGGCATTGGAACCCTTTTCAAGCCTTATAACCATATGCTCTGTGTCTGAGTGAAAGGAAGTAAATATAAAAAGAAAAGTTTCTGTTCCTTTTTCACTATTCCAGTATGTTTGACTGTTGGCTCATCAACCTTTTATGTTATAACCTCTCTCAACAGCAAGATGGCTCCTGGCTGAGGGACTTTTTTTTTTTTAAGAATTATTCCAAATTTTTTTCAAGCGTATACCCTGGTTATATTGATTCTACTTATATACGCTCTAAATCCCTCTCTGCATCATAAGGTGACGAAGTCACCAAGTCCTACTACACAATAACTTTGCTCCAGATCCAGTTCACAACACAGGCTGAACCATCACCCCCCCGCCCCCCAGACTACAACATATTGCAGGACTTTATCTTTTATTACTGATGGTATCAGAAACCACTGCAACATAGGGTGTGACCTATAAACCACCCTTATGACCTTAAAGTCATAGTCGCTTGGGGGCACCTGGAAATTATTTTTTATACATTCACGGGGACAGAAGGGATTCAATTTATTGTATATAATTTTTTTTTTTTTTACCCCCCCCCCCCCCCCCCGCCGACGAAAAAGGGTTCGTCGAATGTACCCGCCGTCCCGTTCGCAAGTAGGAGTCGTTCGCAAGTCGGATGTTCATAACTCGGGGACTTCCTGTATTCCTGAGGTTACCTGGCACATTCGCCGTCGCTGCTTTGACCCCATACTCGCACCTGCGGCCTGGTACTGCACCCCCATTGTGCGGGGTGTCGTGGCAGGCCTGGTCTGTGAGTCTAGGACTTTTTTTGTCCTTTAAGATTTGTAAGGCCAGATGAAATTGTGTCCTCTGACCCCCTTATGGCACTTTTTACAAATAAATTGCTCTCTGGAAGATTCTACCCTTATCCTTTTTCAGGTTTACTCAAGCGGACACTCAAAATACTGAATTACAGCTTTTTTATGTGATATCCTTAAACATTATTGCATATCTGTTATTTTCATTAGTAATGTTGATAATTGCATAATATACCCTACTATACGAACAATCATAGCACACTACTCATATTGGTCATGCTCTAGCCTAGCCAAAATAATTTGCTCATATATTTCCTTCTAAAAATGGGTCTTAAGATTTTCTCACACAATATTCACGGGTTTACCTCCCCACACATTATCCTCCTTCAGGAAACTCATTTCTCATCAGATAACCACCTACACTACTTTGACAAAACCTATAACCAGTTCTACTACATTACATTCTCTCATAAATCTTGGGGAGTAGCGATCTTTATCCGCAACTCTACTATTTTTGAAATCCAAAACATCTATAAAGCTGTACAAAGTCGATACCTTATCTTGAAGGGCACAATGAACAAGCGCTCACTAACAATCGCCTCTATATAAGCCACTAATGAAGCACAATCAATCATCATTTTTCAATAAATTTTTTTGAAACTCTAGTCCGCTTTCAGCTCCCCTCACATAGTACTATGAGGAGACTTTAACTTAGCCGCACACCCTGCCTTAGATAGAAGCAGAGTTGCTCCCTCCTTGAAGGCCTTCTCCAAAGCAATTAATTGACTCTTGGAGAGCCAAAAACACTGGTGTAAAAGATTACACACACTACTTCCACCCACACGATTATATGTTCTGTACTCCTATCCTACTAGCCAATTCCTCGATAGCTCTAATCCACCCTTGTCCATGGTCTGACCATGACATGGTTACATTTGAAACCTCTCATGCTGGTCTAGCCCCTACCCCATTTAATTGGTGCCTAAATGATTCCCTCTTAACTGATCCATCCACACTCCAAAACATGAAGAATACTTTTTAAATAGGTCAACCGATGACATCTCCCCTACCTCACTCTGGTCAGCACATAAGGTAGTCCTGAGGGGACACTTGATCAGTATCGCAGCAGCCAAAAACAAAAGCTAAACTTACCGAAATGAAGTGCCTTACCAGAGACCTCGATAACTTATATAACAAGTTGAGCCAATCACCCTCCCCTGATATTACCAAACAAATTCAATCTAAACGCCAAGCCCTAGACACTATTCTACCAGCAGAAACTGAAAAATCCCTTCGATTCTCCAAAACCAAATTTCTGTTACATGGCAATTCTACCTCTGCCACGTTTGCAAAAAAACCGAAACCGGGTACACAATCCTCCCCATGTATATAAGCTGCGCAACCAAACTGCTAACCTGGTCACCCGCTCCTGAGAAGTCCTAGACATTTTTTTCATCTTTCTATAAAAACTTTTCTCTGGCCCTCAAAATCAGCCCCATCATACCTCAATCAATTGGCTTGACAAATTTCAACTCCCTACTCTCAATGATCAACAAACTTCCACCCTCAATGAACCCTGCACTGATCAAGAAATCATCTACAGTCTGGTCCATAAATATTGGGACATCGACACAATTCTAATCTTTTTGGCTCTATACACCACCACAATGGATTTGAAATGAAAACGAACAAGATGTTCTTCAACTGCAGACTTTTAGCTTTAATCTGAGGGTATTTACATCCAAATCAGGTGAACGGTGTAGGAATTACAGTTTGTATATGTGCCTCCCACCTCTTAAGGAAGACTATGATAGATAATCTCCGTAAATGCAACCAAGCAGCTTCTTTTAGAGAATTACCAATGAAACTATTCTCCAGACTGTATATGGCCCCCTCGAAAAATTCATTCCTTCTACCCAGCAGCCTCTTCATGTAGTTTCAGAGGTTGCGCTTAACCAGGTCCTTATCTACATATCTTCCGGCGTTGTAAACATCTAGAACCAAGATGACTGCTACCAGAAGGATAGAATTGGCAAAAAAAACCCCAAAAAAACACATTAGCCTCTCACCACAAATATGCATATTATATGCAACAATTCCTGATATACCCCCCCCACCCCCTCTTGTATTAGACTGATTTACTCTTTAATCAGTCCTATTCCATGGATGATTGCCCTCAATTGGGAATCCAACAACTTACCATGGTCTCAAGTCTTGTCCAGGATGGAAATGCTTAACATATCTGAGAGAATCCACCACACCTTACACGATAGTATGCATGTTTTCAACAAAAAATGGACTTATTGGAATTGACAATAAATATATACCATTATATTTTGCTTATCCAATATAGAATTCTAGGTAAATCTACCAATCTTTGCATTACCCTCCTATGGGAATACTATTCATTCTTACCCAACATTAAGATGTTTCTTCCTCTCCCAAATTGTTATATATTTTGTTTACCTGATGAATATCAAACTAATACTGTTTATTGTTTCTAATGTACACTACTGTATAGTCAAATGATATTGTCCTCACCGTTGTGTAACCTTTTCTTAATCTTCCAAATAAAACTTTTGTAAACAAAAAAAGAAAGAAATAAAAGCCATGGCCAAAAATCAGACCTTTGTACACAAGGCCAGACCCTGGTCAACTCCAGACTGGAGAAACGCCAAGATGCATCCCACCACATACTTACCAGGATGAAGTCCTCTATCCTCACACCATAGGAAATAAGACTTCCAAGCCCCATAGTAAATCTTTCTTGAAGTTGCCTTCTTAGCCTTTAGCAGGGGAGTGGAACTAAACCCTTTTCTTTACAGCCAAGGAAGCAGCCATCTCAGCCTATGTTTGATCAGTAGTTGCTATGGTGCTACACGTGATCAATTATAACACTAGCCATTTGATGGTATCACAGTTTGGTTAAGAGCACAAGCATATGTAGTACTCACGGCAACCCTCAGTAACTTGCGGCACCGCTCTGCAATGTGTCACTTCAGCGATCCAAAACTAAAAGAAGGTGCAGGCATCCTAAAAGCTCATCCAGCTAGCACTGAAACCTATTGTGCATCCGGAAAGTATTCACATCGCTTCAGCTTTTCCACATTTTGTTATGATACAGCTTTATTCCAAAATGGATTAAATTCATTATTTTCCTCAAAATTCTACAAAAAATACCCTATAACATGAAAGAAGTTTGAAATCTTTGCAAATTTATTAAAAAGAAAAAAAAATCCCATGTACATAAGTATTCACAGCCTTTGCCGTGACACTCAAAACTGAGCTCAGGTGCCTCCCGTTTCCACTGATTATCCTTGAGATGTTTCTACAACTTGATTGGAGTCCACTTCTGGTAAATTCAGTTGATTGGACCTGGATTTCGAAAGGCACACACCTGTCTATATAAGGTCCCACAGTTAACAGTGCATGTCAGAGCACAAACCAAGCCATGAAATCCAAGAAATTGTCTGTACACCTCAGAGACAGGACTGTATGGAGGCACAGATCTGGGGAAGGGTACAGAAACATTTCTGCAGTATTGAAGGTCCCAATGAGCACAGGGCCTCCATCGTCCATAAATGGGAAAGGTTTGGAACCACCAGGACTCTTCCTAGAGCAGGCTGCCTGGCCAAACTGAGCGATCGGGGGAGAAGGGCCTTAGTCAGGGAGGTGACCAAGAACCTGATGGTCACTCTGACAGAGCTCCAGCATTTCTCTGTGGAGAGAGGAGAACCTTCCAGAAGAACTCCACCAATCAGGCCTGTATGGTAAAGTGGCCAGACGGAAGACACTCCTCAGTAAAAGGCACATGACAGCCCACCTGGAGTTTGCCAAGAGGCACTTGAAGGATTCTGAGACCATGAGAAACAAAATTCTCTAGTCTGATGAAACAAAGATTGAACTCTTTGGCCTGAATGGCAAGCGTCATGTCTGGAGGAAACCAGGCACCACTCATCACCCGGCCAATACCATCCCTACAGGGAAGCATGGTGGTGGCAGCATTATGCTGCAGGGATTTTTTTCAGCGGCGGAACCTGGGAGACTAGTCAGGATCAAGGCAAAGATGAATACAGCAACGTACAGAGACATCCTTGCAGAAAACCTGCTCCAGAGCGCTCTGGACCTCAGAAGATCCAAAAGGACAATGACCCTAAGCACACAGCCAAGATAACAAAAGAGTGGCTATGGGACAACTCTGTGAATGTCCTTGAGTGGCCCAGCCAGAGCCCAGACTTGAACCCGATTGAACATCTCCGGAGAGATCTGAAAATGGTTGTGCAGCAACGCTCCCCATCCAGCCTGATGGAGCTTGAGAGGTCCTGCAAAGAAGAATGGGAGAAACTGCCCAAAAATAGGTGTGCCAAGCTTGTAGCATCATACTCAAAAAGACTTGGAGGCTGTAATTGGTGCCAAAGGAGCTTCACCAAAGTATTGAGCAAAGGGTGTGAATACTTACGTACATGGGATTTTTTTACTTTTAATAAATTTGCAAAGATTTCAAACAAACTTCTTTCACGTTGTCATTATGGGGGATCGTTTGTAGAATTTTGAGGAAAATAATTAATTGAATCCATTTTGGAATAAGGCTGTAACATAAAGTGTGGAAAAAGTGAAGCGCTGTGAATACTTTCCAGAGGCACGGAAACATATTGTGTAGCCTAGGATGAGCTGAGGCCATGTTCACACTTTATAACATGCTGGGCCGGTAGTGTACAGCGTCTGTTACACAATATGATTCAAGCATATGAAGTAGCCATTCACGGCATGCCTGGACTGTAACTATTTTGGGAAACTATTAAAATCAATGGGTTTAGTTCCACCTTAGGGCACTAGAAAAAAAAAAAGCTATGTCTGACTGGGAGGGATTATGCCTGCGAGTTGAGTTCCTGTCTTTTCTTTGTCAGTGTCCAATCACCTTAAGGCGGTAGGCATAACCCGAATACCTCAACCCCTTCAAAACCGGGCACTCCCCCCCCCCCTCCTTCCTGCCCAGGCCAATATTCAGCTTTCAGCACTGTCACACTTTGCACAGTCATGCAACGCTGTACCCATATGACATTTTTATCATTTCACACAAATAGAGCTTTCTTTTGCTGTTATTTAATCACTTTTTTTTTTTTTGTTTAGTAAAAAAAAAATTGGGGGTGGGGGTGGTGTGCGTTTTTCTTCTCGTTTCGGTTATAAAATTTAGCAAATAATCTTTCTTTATGAATTTAAATGTATTCTGCTCCATTTCTTTGGTGATGACAACCCAAATCAGTGTATATTATTTATTCTGTAGGAAAGTTATGGAGTCCACAAACTATGGGATATATATCTGAAAATCCGTCGGTTCTGATGTGCCGACGAGCGATCTCCTTTCTCGAGGCCTGAAAATGCCAGAACAGTACAAATACCCCCAAAATAACCCCCTTTTTTTTGGAAAGTAGACAGTCCAAGGTATTTAGTAAGAGGCACGGTGAGTTTTTTGAAGCTGCAATTTTTTTTGTCACAATTTTTTGGGGAAGTAAAGTGCTTGTTAAGCTACTTCTATAAAAAAAAAAGCTCCCATCCCCTCTGTCTTATAAAAATAAGTTCCCCTGTGTCTGTGTTATATAATAAATATGCTGTACCGATAACAGTGTCTTCCTGCACTCAGGTGTCTCCTCTGCCCGGCTGACCGTTCCAGTGGGCGGGGCCGAGCACTTCCGCTGACGTCAGCTGAGGAGGAGGGAGGAGGGGGGAGAGAGAGAGAGAGAGAGAGAGAGAGAGAGAGAGAGAGAGAGACGAGGAGTCACATGATCGCAGGGAGCCGCTGTGTTATCAGTAAAGATAAGCATATTTATTATTTACAGGCGGTCCCCGGGTTACAAACAAGACAGGGACTGTAGGCTTGTTCTTAAGTTGGAACAGGTACATTTCTTAAGTGTAGCTCCAGCCAAAAAATCTATTTTTAAGTTTTTTGGATAACATAGGGAAGGGTTATCATCACCTCTGTAACATTTGTTTTGCTGTCTGCGCCCCTGTTCAAAAGATTTCACCTCTTTTTCTGTCCCAATGACAATTGGATTTTGAAAACTTTGGGGTTATTAGGGAAACAAGGATTGGTGATAAAGCATCAGTGGAGACACCTTTTTCCCATATTAACTCTTACAGGAGAGAATTTCCCTTCCTAGGGGTAGATTTCATCTCACTTCCTGTTGTCTCCTTCCGTTTGTAAGTAGGAGTCGTTTGTAAGTCAGGTCTTTGTAAGTAAGGGACCGCCTGTAACACAGACACAGGGGAACTTGTGGTCATAATACAGAGTGGGTGGGAGCTTTTAATATTAAATAAGAAATTAATTAATATGAAAGCAGCAGGAGGGGGGCGGGCACTGACACGAGCAGAGAGGGGAGGGGGGGGGTAAGAGTATGGAGGAGACAGAACAGGGCTGCGGATGACGGAGGCACATAAACTGACCACGGTGTCAGGGCTCAGCAGCCTTAATACACCGTGGTCAGCTTACGGAGGGGAGGGTATAGCCAGGCAGGATCAGCCAGATTTTTTTTTTTTTTTTTTTAGGTGTTACAGGGGGCCAAATGACACAGCACAAGCACAGGGGAAAAGGATTGCTTTTTTTTATTTTTAGTTAAAACTCATTAAGAAATAATATTTTTTTTTATTATTTATACGGTCACCAGTGCAGTACAGCATCATCATACGACTGGTGTGGCAGTGATTAGGGACACTGACTGGTGATATTATGGGGGAAAAAAAAAAAAAGGTAATAAAAATTTCTTCTTTATTACATAGTCCACAAACTACGGGATATATATCTGAAAATTGATCAATCCGGATGTACTGACGGCCTAAAAACACCAGGACAGTACAAATAACCCCTAAATTACCCCCTTTTTGGAAAGGAGAGACAGTCCAAGGTATTTAGTAAGAGGCAAGTTTTTTGAAGCTGTAATTTTTTTTTTTTTCCATTTTACAAAAAAGGCCTTGCTCCCGAGAGCTTCCAGTTTTAGGAAATCAACCCCTGTATTACTATAGTAACATTGTATTACTCTTTGGATCAGGATTTTGTTTTTTACACACGCTATAATTGCTTATACCAATGAATTTCACTGTTATAAGTAACCATTTCTCCTGAATTAAATTGATTCATTCAGTGTGTATTGTGATTAGCTGTGATTGGCCACAGCTAAATCACATGGTACAGATGAGCTGTGTTGGCCCTGTCTGTACCCATGTGATCACTGTGACCAATCACAGCTAGCAACATCATTGTATACAATGAATGGCATGAATCAAAGCCATTTCTTGTTTACAACTCATGTGATCTGCTGTGATTGGTCACAGCGATCACACTGTACCGGCTGCAGGCCGGCACATTAATCGGTCATCAGCTGTGCCCCCCCGTGGGGCCCACGCAAGGTGCTTTTCCAGGAGGACGTCATATGACATCCACCGGGAAAGACGACTGCCCCGCCCAACCGTCATTCGACTATAGGCTGGGCGGGAAGTGGTTAAGCCTTAGAAATCTGCTGTAGCAAAAGGAAGGGGTAAGTGCAGCCAAAACCAAAAGTGAGATTTGAGAAGTTTATTATGGAAACCATTCAAGAGCAAACTTTCACCTGTGTCCAGAAGCAAATTAAACTGGTCATAAAACCCACACACAACAAACCCTGCAAATTCCGGCATTTCCTTTTTCTCAAACATAATTTATTTCATTACATGATGTACTCCCTTTTACGCCCCCCCTTAGCCCAATGTCTGGTAAAGATGGAAGCGTTACACTAGTTTGTGTCAATCATCCCTCCATCCTGCTTGCTGTGGAAGGACGATATTTAATATCTCTAGTTGCTGGGGGTCATAGAAGCCTATTGTAGCATTGGCTGCGTGTCCATAGGCATGTGGAGTCAAAGAAGGAAGCCTGTTGGGTTGTTTGCCTGTGTCAGGACCAACGTTCAGCTAAACCAACTTCTAGAAAAGCTGATGCAGAAAATAAAAAAAAAAAGCAGTCTAAAGCATTTTATTACGTGTTCTGTACAATCCTTCATCTGTATGAAAACAAACAGTCCATTGTAAAAACCTGGCCCTCCATACCCATCATTAAAGCGACCAGGAGGTACGGCATGGCTTTAATTCTTCTAGCACCAGAGAGGACTGTGCTGCTGGGAGACCGGTCTACTAGAGGCTCCGGTCTGGTGCTATCGCTGGGTGTGCCTTGAGGAACACTTAGTGCAGACGTCACCCTCTTAAGTCTCTTAAAACTTTTGTAGGTCGGTTCTTAGTGCTGTTAGGAGATGGGAGACTCTAATAAATGTTAATTGAGGTTCTCTAGGGAAGGGTTTCCCCAACCCTCAGGCCGGTGCCGGGCCGTGGTCTGCTGTGAGACCGGTCAACTAGAGTCGCCGTCCGCTGCTACCGCTGGGTGTGTATTTAGGAACACTTAGTACAAATGTGCACATCACCCTGAAAAATCTCTTAAGACGGTTGTAGGTCGGCTCTTAGTGCCGTTAGGAGATGATACATTGCGCAACGGGGGTTGGCGGCAGGCAGAGCAAATTGACACAACCTGCACTGCCACCCTCCAACCACCAGAGGGCACCTGCTCCCCTTTCTCCCTTTCCTCTCTGTGGTCACAAAGAAGGAGAAGGGAAGGAAGGAGAGCCGGGACAGAATCAGAATAATAAGCACTGGTGAGACCCAGGTTGCTCCACCCCCCCACGGTGACAGGCTGCAACACCCCCTTCCTCATTTCACAAGCTTAAAACCCCTCTGAGGTGACATGCTGCAACCAACCCCCCCCAGGTGATAAGCTACATCCCTCTGCCAAAGTGATAGGCTGCAACACCTCCCCCTTGAAGTGACAGGCTGCAACACCTCTCTCTCCCCCATTTGACAAGTTGCACCCCCCCCCCCCCGACAGGCTAAAACCACCACACCAATAACCAACCCCCCAGATCAGTGGAGGGGTTCACCGTGGTGCTGAGCAGCTGTCCCCAACCTCCCCTAGTACACCTCCCATCCCTCTGAAACAGGCTGCAACCACCGCCCGTCCCCCAATTTGACAAGCTGCAAACCCCTCCGAGGTGACAAGCTGCACTGCACCCCCCCCCCCCCCCCCAACAAGTTTAAACCACCACAGCAATAACCACCACCCCCCTGGTCCGTGGAGGGGTTCACTTCCGAGTGACCGGTCCCTGGTGCTGGGGAGGTTGGAGACCACTGCCCTAGTACACCCCCCCCCCCATAGGCTGCAATACCCTCTGAGGTGACAGTCTGCACCCCCATTTCACAAGCTGCAAACCCCTCCAAGGTGACAAGCTGTACCCCCCCTCGCCCCGATAGGCTGAAACAACCACAGCAGGGGTTCACTTTCGAGCGACCGGTCCCTGGTGCTGGGGAGATTGGGGACCGCTAGTGCATTCTGTCTTAATTCTATTACTATCCATTGCTGAGAAGGGGAGGATTACCCCAAAACTTTTCGGCTGTATCTGGTGCTTTTAAACCATAAACATTTCAAAAACACATTTTAGGGAATAAAAAAAAAAATATGTATATATGGCGCTCCTCAATACACGCCCAGGGGCTGATGGTCCCTTGCGTGATGCATTTATGGTGAGCGGAGAGGTAGCAGCCAAGGTTCACATTGACCATGGAGGAAAACACTCCGCTTTACATCCATTGGAACCAATTCCCACTTTTATGGGTCCAGCGCCATCACACGTATCATCCAGTGCCGCCGGGCATATAAAGTAAAGATGGACGCCGCAACCAAGTATGGATCTTCTCGGACTCGGGAAGTTTAAAAAGAGTTCGTTCACTAACAAGCTGCCCATGCAGATAAGGGGAGCGAGAAGGTAAAAACAAAACATTGCAGCTTTGAGCAAAGTTTAAATAATGTCCTTGCTATGGATGTAGGCAATTTATCTGCCGCCCATCATCCTGTCCTATCTTGTTGCTAGGGTGTTGCTAAGACACTCCCAGCTGATTCAAACACACTTCCTGTGCTCTCTCTCACCCCTGCCACTGTAGCTCTGAGTTTAACAATGCTGAAGGAGGTAGTGGACCACATATGTTCAGGGATTTGAGAGGTCGCTCTTGTGGTGGTAAGCAGGAACAGTTGGGAGCGTCTTAGCAACAAGGCAGGGTGGAATGATGCCATCTCATCAGTTTTTCAATCAGGCTTCAGGAGGTATGTACACGACCTATACCAGGGGTCTCCAAACTACGGACCTTTGCTTGCCTTAATTCAGCCCTTGGGACACTAGTTCCCCCGCCGACACCAGTGATGGGCCACTAGTCCCCCCGCCGACACCAGTGATGGGCCACTAGTCCTCCCGCCGACACCAGTGATGGGCCACTAGTCCTCCCGCCGACACCAGTGATGGGCCACTAGTCCTCCCGCCGACACCAGTGATGGGCCACTAGTCCTCCCGCCGACACCAGTGATGGGCCACTAGTCCTCCCGCCGACACCAGTGATGGGCCACTAGTCCTCCCGCCGACACCAGTGATGGGCCACTAGTCCTCCCGCCGACACCAGTGATGGGCCACTAGTCCTTCCGCCGACACCAGTGATGGGCCACTAGTCCTCCCGCCAACACCAGTGATGGGCCACTAGTCCCCCCCACCAATACCCATGATGGGGCAATATTCCTCCCACTGACACCAATGAGGACTGTTTACACCCACTGGTCACAGTCCAGCCCCACTAAAGCCTGAAGGAGCGTAAACTGGTCCTTTATTTGGAAAGTTTGGAGACACCTGCACTAGTTGGCAGCACAGGCACAAAATGACCTCCGCCTTCAGTCACTGACTCAGCATTACATTAGTGCGCGTCAGGAACAGGCGAACGATTTTCTGATACTCGGGGAAACACGCTGTCATGTAGCAGGCGCACAGCGGTGCGCCAAAACCGCATGGTACCGTAGCACCATTTGGTCCGGTACTCAACACTTTTAGTAAAGAATCAGAAAGTTTATTTCCACATTTGTTTTATGCATTGAAATTAAAAGGTCGACCTACACGCGATGCACAGAAATGCGTTAAAGAAATCTGGAATGAATGACTGTTTACATTGGCTTTCCACCAGAGAACTGCCTGCGCACATCCTGGAGATACACGTGTAAGTAGCATTGGCACTGCAGAACATTTTTTTTTTTTTAAATGTAGAATCTCTTTGCATTCTACCATTGCTTTGAGCGGCGACTTTGCTTTTCCTTCGGCGTCTTTCATACCCATTTTTTTTAAACTGGGGGCCTCGGGGGGGTCCTGAAATAAGGATTAGCATTTTTTCCCTCATGGCAACCAATCAGATCCAGCTTTTCTGGTTAGGACACGAAAGGTAGAAGTTAAACTTCGGGCAGATTACTCATTTTGAATCATCAATAAAACACTGCAAACGTAAAATGTATTGTTCAAAATGACCGCGTTTCTTAGCAAAGTATCTTTAAAAATCAGTGATGTCATCGCTGTGCAGCAGAAACTGCAGCTACGTCTGGGCTGAAAGTCTGTAATGTCATCACTGTGCAACAAGCTGCAACCATGTCTGGGCTAAGAGTCAGTGATGTCATCACTGTCCAACAGAAACTGCAGCTACGCCTGAGCTGAAAGTCAGTGAGGTCATTAATGTGCAACAGAAACTGCAGCTACACCTGGGCTGAAAGTCTGTAATGTCATCACTGTGCAACAAGCTGCAACCATGTCTGGGCTAAGAGTCAGTGATGTCATCACTGTCCAACAGAAACTGCAGCTACGTCTGGGCTGAAAGTCTGTAATGTCATTAATGTGCAACATAAACTGCAGCTACACCTGGGCTGAAAGTCAGTGAGGTCATCACTGTGCAGCAGAAACTGCAACTACGCCTGGGCTGAAGGTCAGTGATGTCATCACTGTGCAACAGAAACTGCAACTACGCCTGGGCTGAAGGTCAGCGATGTCATCACTGTGCAGCAGCAACGCCTGGTCTAAGAGTCGTTGATGTCATCATTGTGCAACAGCAGCTATGCCTGGGCTGAAATTCGGTGCGGTCATCACTGTGCAACAGAAGCTGCAGCAACTCCTGGGCTGAAAACGGGTGCTGTCATCACTGTGCAGCAAACTGCTTCTACACCTGGGCTGAAAGTCCATGGTGTCCTCGCTGTGCAACAGAAACTGCAGCTACACCTGGGCTATGGGAGGAGGTATTAGGGTGCGTTGACACTTGCAGTTGTGGGGCAGTAAAACCCCCGGCAGTTGAGCCACATTTTTACCACGATCCCCTATAGCAGCAGGGACAGGGCCAACGGTGTACACATGCTGCGGCTGCAACGTTTTTCTTTGTAGCCACAGCAGGGATTATACCATGTCATAAGTAAATGGGGCTGCTTTGCATGCGCCCTGCAAGCGTGTGCATATGCACCGATCAAAGGGTTAAAGGCAGGCAATTACAGTGCCTTCTCACCGCCTGTCAAACGCTCTCTAAAGAGCGATCTGAATGCAAATTACTATTCAGAGACTAAAAACAAAATGTGAACAAGCCCTAAGCGAGTCTCCGACATCACTCTGCAGGGCTAATGAAAAAAGCTTCAATTCCCAGCATGCAATGGGACATGTAGCCATCAATGGTTGTGAATTGGGAAGGGGAGGGGCACTGGGCAAGTTTGTCTCCAGTCTTAGTGGGAGGGACAGAGAGCCCGAAACACCCGGGTCCTCCTACCACAGCTAGTGATGACGCAGCTGGTAAAAAAGGGGAGTGGGACTGTTACAAGACCGATAGTCCAGGGAAGGGAGGGGCACTGCTCTTACAAAGGGAACATCCAAGGGATCCCCAAGCCCTTATGCTGGTTTCTCATTGTGGTTGCAGCAGTGAATTGCTAAAGACATTTGTTGGTGGTTTAAATTCTCTGCCCGGAGTTCAGCTTTAACCGGTTGCAGGGGCAGTGGGGTTCTTTCAGACCCTTTCCACTCCAAGGGCATTGGGTTTCATAAGCTGGACCGCCGATAATGGAACAAGAAACTGTCGCGGAACTGCTGGTCCCATCACTTTCTACCATATTGCTGCATGAAGTCGATCTCTGATTGGGCAATAAACACTTACCCCTCAGTTCTCTTGGCACCTACCTATGCTGCAATGCATGCTGGTCAATCAGCAGCCTCTGTGCAACCTCCCGGAAGCCCCTATAGTACTGCTTTTTGCCATAAATTTGTAGGTGGAACCAAGACTATATAATTTATGTATATACCCAGAAAAAGTGCTAGCTTCAGTCACCCGCCAAAAAAATAAAATATACAAACAAAAATTTACACAATTAAAGAAAAAAAAAAATAAAGAGCAAGTTGGCATTTCAGACTATGGAAAAACTGTCCAACGCTCTGAGCGTTTCTCCTCCTCATCAAATGAAAAGAAAAAAAAAAAAAAAATAAGTCTCTTGCAGCCGGTGAGGAGGACAGAATAGAGTCAAGTTTACCTGGTCAGTTGTGAGCTTGCGATAAGACAGCTGACGGTTTTTATTGGAGGAACGGGGCTGTATTGGCGAGTCCGAGAACACGACCAGTCCTGTTTTTTTTTTTTGGTGGAGAGCGGGACCAGGCAGGTCAGGAGGAGGGGCAGCCGCGCTGCTGTAAACTGGAAAAGTGGGCCTCTTTCAGGATCTGATTGATGTGTACGTAGGGTCCCTGATTGAGAGCGGACTGCTCGGGGGCGGACACCGGCTGCGGGGTGGCGGGGCCTGAGCTGCCCAAAGTCTGGAGGTGGTCTGAGGCGCTGCTTCTGTCTAGGCTGAGGTTACTGTTACTGTTGTTGCTGCTGTCGCTCCCTGAAGAAGACTGGAGAGAGAAAAAAAAAATAAGAAAAAAAAAACCCACGACAAAAAAGAGACAAAAATAAAAAACAACACCAAAATGAAAGACAGAGAATAAAAAAAAAACACACCAAAAGAAAGACAGAAAATAATCAAAGAAAACACCAAAAGAGACAGAAAATAAAAAATTTAAAAAATGACAAAAAGGAGGACAGGAAAAAAAAAAACAAAAGAAAACAGAAAATCAAAAACACCAAAAGAAAAACAGAAAATCAAAAACACCAAAAGAAAAACAGAAAATCAAAAACACCAAAAGAAAAACAGAAAATCAAAAACACCAAAAGATAAACAGAAAATCAAAAACACCAAAAGATAAACAGAAAATCAAAAACACCAAAAGAAAAACAGAAAATCAAAAACACCAAAAGAAAAACAGAAAATCAAAAACACCAAAAGAAAAACAGAAAATCAAAAACACCAAAAGAAAAACAGAAAATCAAAAACACCAAAAGAAAAACAGAAAATCAAAAACACCAAAAGAAAAACAGAAAATCAAAAACACCAAAAGAAAAACAGAAAATCAAAAACACCAAAAGAAAAACAGAAAATAAAAAACACCAAAAAAAAAATAAAAACACAGAAAAATAAAAACACCAAAAGAAACAGAAAAATAAAAACACCAAAAGAAACAGAAAAATAAAAACACCAAAAGAAACAGAAAAATAAAAACACCAAAAGAAACAGAAAAATAAAAACACCAAAAGAAACAAAATAATCAAAGAAAAAACACTAAAAGAAACAAAATAAAAAAACATCAACAAAAAAAAAAAAGAAAATAAAAAAAACACCAAAAAGAAACAGAAAATAAAAATTAACAGAAACAGAAAATAAAAATCAACAGAAACAGAATATAAAAAAAAAAAAAAAGAAGAAAAACAGGAAATAAAAACACCAAAAGAAAAACAGGAAATAAAAACACCAAAAGAAACAGAAAATAAAAACACCAAAAGAAACAGAAAATAAAAACACCAAAAGAAACAGAAAATAAAAACACCAAAAGAAACAGAAAATAAAAACACCAAAAGAAAGACAGGAAAAAAAAAAAGGGCTTAAGAGACAGAAAAAAAAAAAAAAAAAACGACAAGAGACCGTCTCTGTGCGGCATGCTTCCAGCACAAAGATCCGCATATATGCAGCCCCACGGATAAAGACCCAGTTCTGTGAGGTCGCATATATGCGTACGGGAGGGGAAAAATTCTATACAGTACCGGTATATACACACACTCTACAAATGTACACCCAGCTTTCCAAAATATAACAGGAAAAGGTTTTTAACGATCCTACCCAACTCCATGCTGCCGATTCAGTTCGGTACTTTACAGGTTTGCTTCTCCTTTGTTATATTTATTTTTCTACTTTATAGATCTCCCATATGATAAATAAATTGGATACATCCAAAGATGGCGCTCTTACCTCCGCCTCCGCTTCCCAGTCCTGGAACGGGGGACTCCCGCTGCTCCTCTTTGACTGCGGGAGCTGGGAGACATCATTCTCCCTCCGCCTCTTCCTGCAAGGAATGAAGCAGAATTAGCGGCCGGTGTGAATGGAAGAAAAGGAGCGAGGAGGAGATCTACAACCCAATCATAGACGCCGTTCTCACACTCTGCACTCTTCCTAATCACTTTGCTACTAGAGCTTTTGTTTTCTGTACATTGTAAAAAAAAACCTGGTTGATCCTGCTGTTTCACTGTCCCTCCCTCCTTGTCTGTGTCTACACTGCAGCCTAAGATTGTGTAGACCAGCCGATGTCACTTCTACTGAGCATGCTCCAGTTTCAGTTCCCTCCTAAATTGTTAATTTCCTCCTTTTTCTTATCTGTGCTGCCCATGTGACTTTAAATTCGTACACACAGTGGCAAATGACAGTCCCCCTCCTTCCCTCTCTCTTTCTCCCTGTCCTGGTATTGCTAAACACTAGGGGGGCGAGATATAAGGCATTGGCTGATGGAGGCTTCACCTCCCTGTTAGTCCCAGCACATATACACCAGACACAGCCTGTGATTGACAGAATCTCAATCCGGAAATAAACGGTGCAAACAAAGCGCCATTATTTATCCATTTTGATGCTCTATTCTGAAAGCTTTTTTTTTGTCATGTGATCGGCACAGCACCAATCAGCGCTCTTGGAAGGAGGAGGAGGACTGACCCTTCAATCTCCACCACTAAATGAGGGATTAATATACACACATGTATGTTGTATGTTACACGGATCCTTTTATTATAAATTCCTTCAGATTTATACAAGCCATAGCAGGCTTGCTGGTAAATGGTGGGAAAACCCCCGGCGGGGATCATATTGTACCTCCTCCATCTCACAATCTTTTTAATTATCACAGAAAGAATTACGGGATTAATTAGCATGACAACCACCAAGTCTGCACCGCCACATCACAGATAAAACCTCATTACAGAACAAAAACCACACACAGATTTCCCTCATTAACGACCTTAATGTATATTTTAGAAGCACAAAAAGCCCCAACTGTGTGATCAGAAATACAAAAAAAATAAATAAATCTGAGTTCACCAAATGCCGGCCAATTAGCTGCATCCTTCTCTTCTCCCCTCCCCCTTCTTTGCTTTTCCTCTCCCTCTTCCCTCCTTCTCCCCTTTCCCAAATTAAAACTGACCTCCTGTGTTTACAAAGCAGCCGAGAGCTAGTGGAGATCATTGTAGTAGTGGTATAGCAGTGAAGTAGCGGGGTAGTACCCCCACCTCCATTACTGAACCTCTATTATACAGTGCTTCCTCCCCCCCCCATCCTACAGCGCTGTCCCTCCACTTCCTCCTACAGCGCTGTCCCCCCACTTCCTCCTACATTACTGAACCTCTATTATACAGCGCTGCCTCCCCCCCATCCTACAGCGCTGTCCCCCCCACTTCCTCCTACATTACTGAACCTCTATTATACAGCGCTGCCCCCCCCCCATCCTACAGCGCTGTCCTCCCCACTTCCTCCTACATTACTGAACCTCTATTATACAGCGCTGCCCCCCCCCCATCCTACAGCGCTGTCCCCCCCACTTCCTCCTACATTACTGAACCTCTATTATACAGCGCTGCCCCCCCCCCATCCTACAGCGCTGTCCCCCCACTTCCTCCTACAGCGCTGTCCCCCCACTTCCTCCTACAGCGCTGTCCCCCCACTTCCTCCTCCCTACAGCACTGTCCCCCCCCCCCCCCCCCAAGTCCTCCACATCATACAGCGCTGTCCCCCCCATCCTCCCTACAGCGCTGTCCCCCCTCCCCCCAAATCTTACAACGCTGTCCGTCCACTTCCTCCTACAGCGCTGTCCGTCCACTTCCTCCTCCCTACAGCACTGTCCCCCCAACCCCCCCCCACCCCCCCCCCCAAGTCCTCCACATCATACAGCGCTGTCCCCCCCCATCCTCCCTACAGCGCTGTCCCCCCTCCCCCCAAATCTTACAGCGCTGTCCCCCCACTTCCTCCTACAGTGCTGTCCCCCTTCCTCCTCCCTACAGCGCTGTGTCCCCCCCCCCGCCATGTCCTCCACATCCTACAGCGCTGTCCCCCCACTCCCACCTACAGCGCTGTCCCCCCACTTCCTCCTCCCTACAGCGCTGTCCCCCCCCCCAGTCCTCCACATCCTACAGCGCTGTCCCCCCACTCCCACCTACAGCCCTGTCCCCCCACTTCCTCCTCCCTACAGCGCTGTCCCCCCCCCCAGTCCTCCACATCCTACAGCGCTGTCCCCCCACTTCCTCCTACAGTGATGTTCCCCACTTCCTCCTCCATCACTGCCCCACCCCCCAATTGCTCCACCCTACAGCGCTGCCCCCCCCCACAATTCCTACTCCATCCTACAGCACTGTCCCCCACTTCCTCCTCCATCCTACAGTGCTGCCCCCCCCACAATTCCTCCTCCATCCTAACAGCACCGTCACCCACTTCTTCCTCCATCCTACAGCGCTGCCCCCACCCAATCCATCCTACAGCGCTGTCACCCTACTCCATCCCGAAGCACTGTCCCCCACTTCCTCCTACAGCACTGCCCCCCCCCCCCCAATTCCTCCTACAGCACTGCCCACCTACTTTATCCTACAGCGCTGCTCACCTACTCCATCCTACAGCGCTGCCCCCTCCCCCCAACAATTCCTCTACCCTACAGCGCTGTTCCCCCCCAACAATTCCTCCACCTTACAGTGCTGCCCCCCCCCCCCAACCCCCCCTATTTTGCTGTAGAATGAAAAACACCCCCTCCCCCCCAACCATTTCTAGTCGTGGCTATCTTGAGTAAGGGCAGATGATTCGTAAGGGCAGATGATTCGTATAGCATTTACTTCCTGGAATCCATCTGCCCCAAGCTCAGGCATGCAGGCAGGAGGGCGTGCTTAGATCAACAGACCCCTCCTCCCCTCCTGAAGACTCCTTGGATGTATGACATCATTTACCTGGGCAAGAAACCAGGAAGTAACTGAAGTGTAAATAAAGTTTAAAACAGGTAAATATGATAACGAATCATTTACTAATGCCGGCAGCACGAGAATTATAAATAATCAATGTTGATTGAGAGTGAAATTCCACTTTAATGAAACTTTCAATAATTTCCAACATGAGTAAAAGTTCTTCTCCTCCTCAGACTCCCCACACGGCACCCGACGTTACCATAGCAACACACGGCGTCCCGGGAAGGTTATTGGCAAACCCCCGGAGCTTACAGGCCACTGAATAGCCATTCTTACCTACTATCAGGCAACATCTGGTCTCTGCCGGCTGTACCGGATCACACAAGAAGATTCCACCAGAAACCCCGGGGGGGGGGGGGGCAGATTGTGGGGCAGTTTCCAATCAGAAACCTCGGCTGATAATTTCAGGCTGAGAAGGAAAAAAAGTATTATCACCATAAACTCCAAAAACTTTATATTATTTAAAAGTTTCCTCCTGTACACTTGTCCCCCCACTTCCTCCTCCGCCTTACAGCACTGTCCCCCCACTTCCTCCTCCATCCTACAGCACTGTCCCCCCCACTTCCTCCTCCATCCTACAGCACTGCCCCCCACTTCCTCCTCCGTCCTACAGCACTGTCCCCCCACTTCCTCCTCCATCCTACAGCACTGTCCCCCCACTTCCTCCAACACTGCCCCCCCCTCACTTCCTCCTCCATCCTACAGCACTGCCCCCCCCACTTCCTCCTCCATCCTACAGCACTGCCCCCCCCACTTCCTCCTCCATCCTACAGCACCGCCCCCCCTCACTTCCTCCTCTATCCTACAGCACCGCCCCCCCTCACTTCCTCCTCCATCCTACAGCACTGCCCCCCCACTTCCTCCTCCGCCTTACAGCACTGTCCTCCCACTTCCTCCTCCATCCTACAGCACTGCCCCCCCCCCACTTCCTCCTCCATCCTACAGCACTGTCCCCCCACTTCCTCCTCCATCCTAGAGCACTGTCCCCCCACTTCCTCCTCCATCCTACAGCACTGTCCCCCCACTTCCTCCTCCATCCTACAGCACTATCCCCCACTTCCTCCTCCATCTTACAGCACTGTCCCCCCACTTCCTCCTCCATCCTACAAACACTGCCCCCCCCTCACTTCCTCCTCCTTTCTACAGCACTGCCCCCCCCACTTCCTCCTCCATCCTACAGCACTGCCCCCCCCCCACTTCCTCCTCCATCCTACAGCACTGCCCCCCCCCACTTCCTCCTCCATCCTACAGCACTGTCCCCCCACTTCCTCCTCCATCCTACAGCACTATCCCCCACTTCCTCCTCCATCTTACAGCACTGTCCCCCCACTTCCTCCTCCATCCTACAACACTGCCCCCCCCTCACTTCCTCCTCCATCCTACAGCACTGCCCCCCCCCACTTCCTCCTCCATCCTACAGCACTGCCCCCCCACTTCCTCCTCCATCCTACAGCACTGCCCCCCCCCACTTCCTCCTCCATCCTACAGCACTGCCCCCCCCACTTCCTCCTCCGCCTTACAGCACTGTCCCCCCACTTCCTCCTCCATCCTACAGCACTGCCCCCCCCCACTTCCTCCTCCATCCTACAGCACTGTCCCCCTCAGTTCCTCCTCAATCCTACAGCACTGCCCCCCCTCACTTCCTCCTCCATCCTACAGCACTGCCCCCCCCCACTTCCTCCTCCATCCTACAGCACTGCCCCCCCCCACTTCCTCCTCCATCCTACAGCACTGCCCCCCACTTCCTCCTCCATCCTACAGCACTGCCCCCCCACTTCCTCCTCCATCCTACAGCACTGCCCCCCCCACTTCCTCCTCCATCCTACAGCACTGCCCCCCCACTTCCTCCTCCATCCTACAGCACTGCCCCCTCTCACTTCCTCCTCCATCCTACAGCACTGCCCCCTCACTTCCTCCTCCATCCTACAGCACTGCCCCCCCTCACTTCCTCCTCCATCCTACAGCACTGCCCCCCCACTTCCTCCTCCATCCTACAGCACTGCCCCCCCCCCCACTTCCTCCTCCATCCTACAGCACTGCCCCCCCACTTCCTCCTCCATCCTACAGCACTGCCCCCCCACTTCCTCCTCCATCCTACAGCACTGCCCACCCCCCCACTTCCTCCTCCGCCTTACAGCACTGTCCCACTTCCTCCTCCATCCTACAGCACTGCCCACCCCCCCACTTCCTCCTCCATCCTACAGCACTGCCCCCCCACTTCTTCCTCCATCCTACAGCACTGCCCCCCCACTTCCTCCACCCTACAGCACTGTCCCCCCACTTCCACCTCCATCCTACAGCACTGCCCCCCCCCCCCACTTCCTCCTCCATCCTACAGCACTGTCCCCCCCCACTTCCTCCTCCATCCTACAGCACTTCCCTCCCCCCACTTCTCCCTCCATCCTACAGCACTGCCCCCCCCACTTCTTCCATCCTACAGCACTGCCCCCCCACTTCCTCCTCCATCCTACAGCACTGCCCCCCCACTTCCTCCTCCATCCTACAGCACTGCCCCCCCCCCCCACTTCCTCCTCCATCCCACAGCACTGTCCCCCCCACTTCCTCCTGTCTTACAGCACTGTCCCCCCCACTTCCTCCTCCGTCCTACAGCACTGCCCCCCCCCCCACTTCCTCCTCCATCCTACAGCACTGTCCCCCCCCCACTCCCTCCTACAGCACTGCCATCCCATTTCCTCCATCCTGCAGCACTGTCCCCCCCACTTCCTCCTCCATCCTACAGCACTGTCCCCCCACTTCCTCATCCATCCTACAGCACTGTCCCCCCACTTCCTCATCCATCCTACAGCACTGTCCCCCCCACTTCCTCCTCCATTCTACAGCACTGTCCCCCCCACTTCCTCCTCCATCCTACAGCACTGTCCCCCCCACTTCCTCCTCCATCCTACAGCACTGCCATTCCATTTCCTCCATCCTGCAGCACTGTCCCCCCCCCACCTCCTCCTCCGCCCTACAGCACTGTCCCCCCACTTCCTCCTCCGTCCTACAGCACTGCCATGCCATTTCCTCCATCCTGAATCACTGTCCCCTCCCACTTCCTCCTCCGTCCTACAGGACTGTCCCCCCCACTTCTTCCTCCTTTCTACAGCACTGTCCCCCCCCCCACTTCTTGCTCCGTCCTACAGCACTGTCCCCCCCCACTTCTTCCTCCGTTATACAGCACTGTCCCCCCCACTTTCTCCTCCGTCCTACAGCACTGCCCCCCCACTTCCTCATCTGTCCTACAGCACTGTCCCCCCCCCCCCCCATTTCCTCCTCCATCGTACAACACTGTCCCCCCATTTCCTCCTCTGTCCTACAGCACTGCCCCCCCACTTCCTCCTCCGTCCTACAGCACTGCCCCCCCACTTCTTCCTCTGTCCTACAGCACTGCCCCCCCCCCACTTCCTCCTCCGTCCTACAGCACTGCTATCCAATTTCCTCCATCCTGCAGCACTGCCCCCCCCCCCCCTTCTTCCTCCATCTTACAACACTAACCCCCCACTTCCTCCGTCCTACAGCACTGTCCCCCCCCCACTTCCTCCTCCGTCCTACAGCCTTATCCCCCCATTTCCTCCTCCGTCCTACAGCCTTATCCCCCCATTTCCTCCTCCGTCCAACAGCACTGCCATCTCATTTCCTCCATTCTGCAGCACTGTCCCCACACTTCCTCCCCCATCACTGCCCCCCCATCCCACTTCCTCCATCCTACAACACTGTCCCCCCCCCACACACACACAAATCCTCAGGAAGGATCAGGCTCACTGTGTCCCTGCTGGGAATTGCAGCTCCTCGGTAACTTTAAAGCGACAGGTTAACAGCAGGTCTATATACTGTGGTGATCAGGCTCACAGTCCTCCTGCTGATCTTATGACACCCCAGTGGCAGCAATGCCTCACATAGCCATGTACAAGGTTGTTTCCCTCACTGTGCTCCTGCTGAGACCCGTAGTTTCCCAGGCTTCTGTACTAGAGTGATCAGGCTCACTGTGCTCCTGCTGAGACCCGTAGTTCCCCAGGCTTCTGTACTAGGGTGATCAGGCTCACTGTGCTCCTGCTGAGACCCGTAGTTTCCCAGGCTTCTGTACTAGAGTGATCAGGCTCACTGTGCTCCTGCTGAGGCTCCAAGGTCCTTATCACCAGGAAGCCACAGGTGGACAGTGGGCTTATGTAAGGGAGTGATCAGGCTCACTGTGTCCCTGTAGGGCATTGTAGTTCCTACGTAACAGTATAGCAAGAGGTTGACAGCAGGCCTATATACTGTGGTGATCAGGCTCACTGCACTCCTGCTGGGCCTTGCAGTTCCTCAGTCACAAAAAAACAACCTCCCTATATATCCTGGTGATCAGACTCACTGTACTACTCCTGGGCCTTTTATTTCTTCAGTCACTGCCAGATACCATACCTACATACCCCGATCAGGCTCACTGTGCTCCTGCTGGGCCTTGTAGTTCCACAAGCAAAATATATATATATATATATATATATATATATACACATATACACACACACATACACAGGAGCTCAGGCTCACTGCTCTCTTGCTGGGCCTTATAGTTCTTCAGTCACTCACAGACCGCCTCCCTATATACAGGGGTGATCAGGCTCACTGCACTCCTGCTGATCCTTGTAGTTCCTCAGTCACAGAGCGCCTCCCTATATACAGGGGTGATCAGGCTCACTGCACTCCTGCTGATGCTTGTAGTTCCTCAGTCACAGACCGCCTCCCTATATACAGGGGTGATCAGGCTCACAGCACTCCTGCTGATCCTTGTAGTTCCTCAGTCACAGACCGCCTCCCTATATACAGGGGTGATCAGACTCACTGCACTCCTGCTGATCCTTGTAGTTCCTCAGTCACAGAGCGCCTCCCTATATACAGGGGTGATCAGGCTCACTGCACTCCTGCTGATGCTTGTAGTTCCTCAGTCACAGACCGCCTCCCTATATACAGGGGTGATCAGGCTCACAGCACTCCTGCTGATCCTTGCAGTTCCTCAGTCACAGATCGTCTCCCTATATACAGGGGTGATCAGGCTCACTGCACTCCTGCTGGGCCTTGTAGTTCCTCAGTCACAGACCGCCTCCCTATATACAGGGGTGATCAGGCTCACTGCACTCCTGCTGATCCTTGTAGTTCCTCAGTCACAGACCGCCTCCCTATATACAGGGGTGATCAGGCTCACTGCACTCCTGCTGGGCCTTGTAGTTCCTCAGTCACAGACCGCCTCCCTATATACAGGGGTGATCAGGCTCACTGCACTCCTGCTGATCCTTGTAGTTCCTCAGTCACAGACCGCCTCCCTATATACAGGGGTGATCAGGCTCACTGCACTCCTGCTGGGCCTTGTAGTTCCTCAGTCACAGACCGCCTCCCTATATACAGGGGTGATCAGACTCACTGCACTCCTGCTGATGCTTGTAGTTCCTCAGTCACAGACCGCCTCCCTATATACAGGGGTGATCAGGCTCACTGCACTCCTGCTGATCCTTGTAGTTCCTCAGTCACAGACCGCCTCCCTATATACAGGGGTGATCAGGCTCACTGCACTCCTGCTGATCCTTGTAGTTCCTCAGTCACAGACCGCCTCCCTATATACAGGGGTGATCAGACTCACTGCACTCCGGCTGGGCCTTGTAGTTCCTCAGTCACAGACCGCCTCCCTATATACAGGGGTGATCAGGCTCACTGCACTCCTGCTGGGCCTTGTAGTTCCTCAGTCACAGACCGCCTCCCTATATACAGGGGTGATCAGACTCACTGCACTCCGGCTGGGCCTTGTAGTTCCCCCGTCAGACAGTCTCCACATACCCGGGTGTTGAGGCTCACTGCACTCCTGCTCGGTCACTCACAGACAGCCTCCCTATACCCAGGCTCACTGTAATCCTCCACAGGGAGGTCCGCCCCTCCCGGTACTTACCTGCCTTGTGTCTCCGCCCACCATCACCACCTACCTCACTCACCTCCTGAGTGTCTCTGAGGCTGCGGCCCCGGCCTCTCCTCGCACAGCTCCTCATCCCACAGACCCTCCAAGCCCCCCCGCTGGGCTCTATCACCTCCCAGACCGAGGCTCTGGCCGGATACAGGCCCGGGTGACGCCGCAGCGCTCTGCTATCTCACCACCGGGGGAGTCGGGAGCCAATAGCAGCGCCGCCTGGCAAACGTCGCCGGGGCTGGGCGCCGCCATCTTGCTGGCCAGTAAGTTGCTCCGCGGGTCGCCATTTTGTTGGTTGGATAACGATATTCGTGAAAACTACAACGATTTTTTACAAATGCGGAAGACAAATTCAGATCTATGATGGCGATCTTCTATTCCTCATTATCAGTAAAAACTTCGTGTCTGAGCGACTAAAGTCAGGTCTGTTTCCATACGCCTCGTTCAGCCTCAGATTGAGACAGCCAATAGCTGCGCAGCCTGACAAACGTCGCCGACACAGGGCGCCGCCATTAGTTTGGCGTGAGTTGTGCCCTCCACAGGCGCCATTTTTTTGGTTGGATAACTATTTTCCAAGAAAGCGACATGGGATTCAAAAGTAAAGCACAAGTGTAAAATCTCTGTGGTGACAGAATACCCGACATCATAGTGACGTTCTATTTCTTCATCTCTATACAATCTTCAATTTCTCAGTTACGTCTCTTTCTACTCCCCATAGTAAATCAACTTATCACCAACGGCGGCGATCAGTTGTATGGCCCGACCTTTTCATATATTATAAATAACATAAAAGCACTAGAGGGTCACGCTTTCCCTCTTCCAACATGGCGGAACCTTCCTTCCGCCCCACCAGACTCAGACAGCCAATCGCAGCCCCTCCACAGGCATGTCTAGGTGTAACAGGTCCGGTGACGTCACGGGAGAAGCATGGCTGCGGGCTGCATGTGGAAGAGGTCTTCATCAGAAGGAGTGAGACTGTGCCTGGAGGGGCTGAGAGTGAGTCACGTGGGCGGCAGCCATAGATCAGGGTGGAGTCATGTCATTAGGATTTACAATAACTTTATTTGTGCTTAGCAGAAGAAAACAAAGTACACAAAATAATTAGTAGGGAATGATAACATGGCAATATTATTTTATATCAGGTGTTCTGTCGAAAAAGTGCATTCCGCCAGATAACGCCCCCCCCCCCCGATGATCTGCGCATGTGCAGAACATTGGGGGTAAGATAATTAAACAACTATTATGAAATGAACAAATCTTTACATTATTTATAATATATTTCATGTATGATTATAGTTCTACCATTATTATTATTTTATATATAGCAAATTATTATACATTTTATGATTATGTTACTTTTACCATTATTATCATTATTTTACATTATGTAAATATATTTATTATTACCGTTATTTTATTTATATATATATATATATACACACATTCAGTATCTCACAAAAGTCAGTACACCCCTCACATTTCTGTAATTATTTTCTTCTATCTTTTCATGTGACAACACTGAAGAAATGACACTTTGCTACAATGTAAAGTAGTGAGTGTACAGCTTGTATAACAGTGTAAATTTGCTGTCCCCTCAAAATAACTCAACACACAGCCATTAATGTCTAAACCGCTGGCAACAAAAGTCAGTACACCCCTAAGTGAAAATGTCCAAATTGGGCCCAAAGTGTCAATATTTTGTGTGGCCACCATTATTTTCCAGCACTGTTTTAACCCTCTTGGGCATGGAGGTCACCAGAGCTTCACAGGTTACCACTGGAGTCCTCTTCCACTCCTCCATGATGACATCACAGAGCTGGTGGATGTTGGAGACCTTGTGCTCCTCCACCTTCCATTTGAGGATGTCCCACAGATGATTAATAGGGTTTAGCTCTGGAGACATGCTTGGCCAGTCCATCACCTTTACCCTCAGCTTCTTTAGCAAGGCAGTGGTCATCTTGGAGGTGTGATTGGGGTGGTTATCATGTTGGAATACTGTCCTGTGGCCCAGTCTCTGAAGGGAGGGGATCATGCTCTGCTTCAGTATGTCACAGTACATGTTGGCATTCATGGTTCCCTCAATGATCTGTAGCCCCCCAGTGCTGGCAGCACTCATGCAGCCCCAGACCATGACACTCCCACCACCATGCTTGACTGTAGGCAAGACACACTTGTCTTTGTACTCCTCACCTGGTTGCCCCCACACACGCTTGTCACCATCCGAACCAAATAAGTTTATCTTGGTCTCATCAGACCACAGGACATGGTTCCAGTAATCCATGTCCTTAGTCTGCTTGTCTTCAGCAAACTTTGCAGGTTTTCTTGTGCATCATCTTTAGAAGAGGCCTCCTTCTGGGACGACAGCCATGCAGACCAATTTGATGCAGTGTGCGGCGTATGGTCTGAGCACCGACAGGCTGACTAACCCACCCCTACAACCTCTGCAGCAATGCTGGCAGCACTCATACGTCTATTTCCCAAAGACAACCTCTGGATATGATGCTGAGCACGTGACCTCAACTTCTTTAGTGGACCATGGTGAGGCCTGTTCTGAGTGGAACCTGTCCTGTTATACCCCTGTATGGTCTTGGCCACCGTGCTGCAGATGTTTCAGGGTCTTGGCAATCCTTTCATAGCCTGGGCCATCTTTATGTAGAGCAACAATTCTTTTTTTTCAGATCCTCAGAGAGTTCTTTGCCATGAGGTGCCATGCTGAACTTCAAGTGACCAGTATGAGAGAGTGAGAGCGATAACACCAAATTTAACACACCTGCTCCCCATTCACACCTGAGACCTTGTAACACTAACTAATCACATGACACTGGGGGAGGGAAAATGGCTAATTGGGCCCAATTTGGACATTTTCACTTAGGGGTGTACTCACTTTTGTTGCCAGTGGTTTAGACCAGTGTTTCTCAACTCCAGTCCTCAAGGTGCACCAACAGGTCATGTTTTCAGGATTTCCACTATTTTGCACAGGTGATTTGATCAGTTTTCACTGCCTTAGTAATTACCACAGCCGTTTTCATCTGAGGGAAATCCTGAAAACATGACCTGTTGGTGCGCCTGGAGGACTGGAGTTGAGAAACAGCGGTTTAGACATTAATGGCTGTGTGTTGAGTTATTTTGAGGGGACAGCAAATTTACACTGTTATACAAGCTGTACACTCACTACTTTACATTGTAGCCAAGTGTCATTTCTTCAGTGTTGTCACATGAAAAGAGAGAAGAAAATATTTACAAAAATGTGAGGGGTGTACTCACTTTTGTGAGATACTGCATGTGTGTGTGTATATGTGTATATATATACACACACACATACAGTAAAAATTAAAAAAATAATTCCGATTATAAAAATAATAATAATAATGTTGTTATATATACACACACATATTTCTTATTATTCTATAATAAAAAAAATATATTGTAATATATATCTAAAATCATGATAATCAATATATATATATATATATATATATATATATATATATATATATAAATATGTGTGTATATATAACAACATTATTATTATTTTTATGATCAGAATAATTTTTTTAAATTATTATGAGTATCATCATTATTATTTTTATTGATTTGATTATTATCAGTATTATTATCATCATTATTACCTTTGTTATTATTTGACATTATATAAATATATTTCATTTTTATTATTATTTTACATTTTATACATGTATATTTGTTATATATACACAATATATATACATATATAAAAACATTAATATCATAATTATATATATATATATTTTTATCATAGAGTCATTTTAAATATGTGTGTGTGTGTGTGTGTGTGTATATATATATATATATATATATATATATATATATATATATATATATATATATATATATATATATATATTTACAAATTCATATTTTTATTATAATTATGATTAGAATTATTATTACTATCATTATTTACATTCTCATTATTCCATTTATTATCATTGTAATAAACCAATAAACTCTATTATTCTTAAGTACGCAGTGGGTGGGGGTAGTTTTCATTTTATTGCATGTGACCTGACCCAGGGTTGCCAGTCATCCTCAATCAGACATCCTGCCAGATATATAGGAGCAGTCCACCCCGAATGGTTTTCATAGGTATCGGTGGAGATTGGTGGTCCTGTGTACTTCAAGGTGTTCTCCCTCGTGTTATATTCTCCTTATTGTAAAACTTTAAAAAAAAATCCAGAGCAGGGCGGCTTGATTATATTTAGAATTGATGTTCAAGTGGACACGGCATCTGAGCACCACAAACTGAAAAACTTTATTTAATACATTTTTAATATTCATAACAAACTCCCCCATCCTCCTACGTCTCCATGCTTTATTTTGCTGAGAAATCACTTTGAAAAAAAACCCCTCTCATTTATAGTTGTGCCCATCTTAACTAAGGGCAGATGATTCATGTACTTCCTTGAATCCATTTGCCCTTAGCTCAGCCATGCAGGCAGGAGGGTGTGCTTAGCTGAGAAAGTCCCTCCTCCCATGAAGACATATGACATCATTTTGGCCTAGGCCAGAAACCAGGAAGTAACTGAAGAAATGTAAAAAAGTAAGTAAATATAATCTACCTTCCTATCTATTTACTAATGCTAGCAGCATAAGGATTAAAAATAGTCAGTGTTGATTGGGGGAGATGCACTGTATATTTGATTGGATGCTCTACTGTTGTAGAGTCTGTGATCACCGTGGTTGAAATTTATTTCTTGCCCTTTTTTTTTTAGAAGTGAAAGATCCACCACCTAAGCATGGAAACCTGTCCATTTTGCGGGAAGGCCTTCAAAAGGCTGAAGTCCCATTTACCGTACTGTAAGATGGCCGGTGCCAAAAACAACCCAAACGCAACCGAGCAGCAGGCAAAGAAAAATCCAAAAACAGGGATGAAGAAGGCTTTACTGGTGGAAGCCAAAGAGCAAAACCTAAATAATGAAGGAGATGATACCATGGAAGTAACTAAAAAGAAACAGCTAAACAAAAAGAAACAGAAACATCTAGAGCCTTCATCTTGTAGGACCCAAAAAATCATGCTTGAAGATAAAGAAAAGGAGCATTTAAAGAAACACATACAAAATAGTCATTTCGATAGAGCAAATGGCAATAGCCTACTGATTGATACAGAAGAGAACAGATCTGATCAGTGTCCCATAGAGGGTCCCACCATTCTGACCACTTTGCAGAGCTTGGAGGTGGCTTCTTCATTGGAGCCAACAGACCCGCTTCATGTAGCAGTCACACCGTCTCAAACATCAGCTCTTCAAGCCTTGCCAGGAAACTCCGAATTCTTGAAGGCCTCAGAGGGCAACTGGACTTGGCCAAACCGCAAGGCAGATTTAAGAGGTGCCATAGGGAAATCAAGAAGCACTGGTGTCAAGTCAACTGTCTATGAAGAAGTTTCCAAGAAAGCTTTATTGGTGGAAGCCAAAGAGCAATACTTAGAAAACAACATTTTGCAGAACCCGAAGGTGGCCAGTTCATTGGCACCAACAGACCTTCTTCATGTAGCAGATTCCAAGAAAGCTTTATTGGAGGAAGCAAAAGAGCAATACCTAAATAATGAAGGAGATGACACCATGGAAATGACGAAAAAAGCACAGCTCAATAAAAAGAAACACAGTTGTCAAGAATCTTGTATGACCCAACAATTCACGCATGAAGAAAATGAAAGGGAACATGTAAAGAAAGAAATAAAAAATAATCATTTAGGTCACACTCATGACAATGATCATTTAATTGATAAAGAAGAGAATAGATCTGATTATTGTCCCATAGAGGGTTCCACCACTCTGACCAATTTGTGGAGTCCGGAGGTGGCAACTTCAATAGTGCACACAGACCCACTTCATGGAGCAGTCAAACCATCTCAAACATCAGCTCTTCAAACCTTGCAAGGAGGCTCTGAATTCTTGAAGGCCTCAGAGAACAACTCTACTTGGCCAAACTACAATGGAGATATTAGAAGTGCCATAGAGAAAATGGCAAACATTGGCATTAAGTCACCTTTATATGAAGACGTTTCCAAGAAAGCATCATTGGTGGATGCCAAAGAACAATGCGTAAAAAACAAAGAAGATGACAACACCTTGACTTGGCCAAACCACAAGGGAAATTTTACAGGTTCCATAGAGAAAGCAGGAAGCCTTGGCATCAAGTTGCCTTTATACAAAGAAGTTTCCAAAGTCATGGAGGACAAAATGCCAGGAGAAGATCATTGCAGCTTTCAAAATGGTTTTAAAGGTTCTTTCAATGAGAGCCTTTTCCAGAAACCTAAGCTGCCCTCTGAGCCAATTTCTTCTTTTCTGCCGTCAACCATGGTTTTCTCCTCTCACAGACCTCACAGTGATTTTCCAAGGCACGGTGATTATGTACAGTTACCGCATATATCTCGCCAACTGCAGACTCATAAATCTAATGCACTGAAGAGCATGGAGAAGTCTTTAGAGGGCCAACTAGACCTGACCCCTGCCAACGAGACCAAGACTCCCCGGCCGGTCAGAGATGTGTTATCAAGAAATTGCTCTTTGGGTCTGCAGTGGATTCCAGAACTGCACTCCAATTATATCCAGCTGAAAATTGTTCCTGAGCAAATAAATTTGAAGAGTTCCAGTGGGAGAATGGGAGAGTCCATAGCTCCGGGACCTTTTGACCCAGGTAATTTATTATTATATTTATATAACGGCAACAGCTTGTGCAGCCTTTTACAATGCAACTCAACTCAAGGCAAGAAAGTAAGAAGTTCAATTGTTAGGTGGGGATAGGCTTCTCTGAAGAAATGAGTTTTCAGGGATCACCTAAAGGTGGACAGAGTAGGAGATAGCTGGACAGATTGGGGTAGGAAGATCCAGAAGATGGGAGAGGCTCTGGAGAAGTCCGGTAAGGTAAGCATGGGAGGAGAAGACAAGAGAGCTAGAGAGCAGGAGGACTTGAGAGGTGCTGGAGGAGGAGCAAAATCGAAGCAAGAGGGCAGGAAGTCTTGAGAGGTGCTGGAGAAGGGGCAAAATTGAAGCAAGAGAGCAGGAAGTCTTGAGAGGTGCTGGAGGAGAGGCAAAATAGAAGCTAGAGAGCAGGACATCTTGAGAGGTGCTGGAGGAGGGGCAAAATAGAAGCAAGCAGGAAGTCTTGAGAGGTGCTGGAGGAGGGGAAAAAAAAAATCGAAGAAAGAGAGCAGGAGATATTGAGAGGTGCTAGAGGAGGGGCAAAATCGAAGGAAGAGAGCAGGAAGTCTTAGGAGAAGGGGCAAAATCAAAGTAAGAGAGCAGTAGGTCTTGAGAGGTGCTGGAGGAGGGGCAAAATAGAAGCTAGAGAGCAGGAAGCCTTGGTAGATGCTGGAGGAGGGAAATAAATCAAAGCTACAGAGCAGGAAGTCTTGAGAGCTGCTGGAGGATGGGAAAAAAGCGAAGCAAGAAAACAGGAGCTCGAGAGGTGCTAGAGGAGGGGAAAAATCGAAGCTAGAGAGAAGGAGGTCTTGGGAGGTACTGGAGGTGGGCCAAAATCGAAGCAAGAGAGCAGGAGGTCTTGAGAGGAGCTGGAGGAGGGGCAAAATTGAAACAAGAGAGCAGGAAGTCTTGAGAGGTGCTGGAGGAGGGGAAAAATCAAGGCTAGAGAGCAGGAAGTCTTGAGAGGTGCTGGAGGTGGGCCAAAATCGAAGCAAGAGAGAAGGAGGTCTTGAGAGGTGCTGGAGGAGGGAAAAAATCGAAGCAAGATAGCAGGAGGTATTGAGAGGTCCTAGAAGAGGGGCAAAATCGAAGCTGGAGAGCAGGAAGTCTTGGGAGAAGGGGCAAAATCGAAGCAAGAGAGCAGTAGGTCTTGAGAGGTGCTGGAGGAGAGGCAAAATAGAAGCTAGAGAGCAGGAAGCCTTGGTAGATGCTGGAGGAGGGAAATGAATCAAAGCTACAGAGTAGGAAGTCTTGAGAGCTGCTGGAGGATGGGAAAAAAGCGAAGCAAGAAAACAGGAGCTCGAGAGGTGCTAGAGGAGGGGAAAAATCGAAGCTAGAGAGAAGGAGGTCTTGGGAGGTGCTGGAGGTGGGCCAAAATCGAAGCAAGAGAGCAGGAGGTCTTGAGAGGAGCTGGAGGAGGGGCAAAATGGAAACAAGAGAGCAGGAAGTCTTGAGAGGTGCTGGAGGAGGGGAAAAATCAAGGCTAGAGAGCAGGAGGTCTTGAGAGGTGCTGGAGGAGGGAAAAAATCGAAGCAAGATAGCAGGAGGTTTTGAGAGGTCCTAGAGGAGGGGCAACATCGAAGCTGGAGAGCAGGAAGTCTTGGGAGAAGGGGCAAAATTGAAGCAAGAGAGCAGTAGATCTTGAGAGGTGCTTGGGGAGAGGCAAAATAGAAGCTAGAGAGCAGGAGGTCTTGAGAGGTCTGGGAGGAGGGGAAAAATCGAAAAAAGATAGCAGGAGGTATTGAGAGGTCCTAGAAGAGGGGCAAAATCGAAGCTGGAGAGTAGGAAGTCTTGGGAGAAGGGGCAAAATCGAAGAAAGAGAGCAGTAGGTCTTGAGAGGTGCTGGAGGAGAGGCAAAATAGAAGCTAGAGAGCAAGAGGTCTTGAGAGGTTCTGGAGGAGGGGCAAATTCGGAGCAAAGGGAGCAGGAGATCTTGGGAGGCTGAAGAAGTACAGTAAGTTCACACCAATCACTGTTCTTTATAAATGAGAACTGAGTCATTTTACAGCAGCCCTGTCGTGTGAGTGACTGAAGGGAACTTTCTTTATTCAGAGTCCTGTTGGCCTACACAGCGTCAGCCCATTCCGGAGGTCCCGCTGACGTCACGACGGCTGATGGATGTTAGGATCGGTGATCTGCCTTCCTGGCTGGCGCTCCAAAGACTCTCCGTGAAGACTATTCCTGAATTGGGGGTGACAGGTGAGAAAACACAAGGCACCCCAAATCCAAGTGAATCGCCTGATAACAAGACACAGAAATATACAATATATGTTTGTGTTGCCCTTTCAGATTCTCCCTGACTTTCCATCTCGTGAAACTGTTGTCACCAAGACAGGAAGTGGGGTTAAATCTCTCTAATGGAGCAATACAAACAAATCGATTTAAAGCGGTATTAAACCTAAAGCCAAACATCATTTATTGCAGCTTACCAATCATTAGATGTGGCGGCTGCATTTGTTTTTTTTTTTTTTCCCTCTTTGTTTTCACCTGGTGATCTGGCCAGTAACACACTTCCTGTATTAGAGCGCCCCCCCCCCCCCCCCACTCTGGATGAAGGAGCACAGGGGACACATTTGGACAGCAGCATTGTCAGTCTGGGGGGAGGGGAGTGTTAGCAGATTTAGATACACTAGCTACAGAGATATGCAATAAGCGGACCTCCAGCTGTTGCAGAACTACAAGTCCCATGAGGCATAGCAAGACTCTGACAGCCACAAGCATGACACCCAGAGGCAGAGGCATGATGGGACTTGTAGTTTTGCAACAGCTGGAGGTCCGCTAATTGCATATCTCTGCACTAGCATATTGAAGCCAAACTCCAGGTCACACTTTATAGTTATAGTAACAGTTGTTTCCCTTTTGCAATAAAGGTTTTACATCGATTTATAAAAGCTGATCATTGTAAGCACCCCTGTCAGTGGTAAATGGTTTGTCTCAACCCCCTCACTGCTACATCTTGTTTTTGAAAAACAACACACTTACTAGCTGGATCACCATGTGAAAATAAAGCAAAGAAAGCCTAAAAAAGCAAAACTAATGCAGCCATTACATCTAAGAATTGGTAAGCTGCACTATAATAACTGTTTGCTTTTGGGTTTAATACAGCTTTACTCACCTGCAGTTGGGTTTTATGTAATCTTTGAATTTACAGGTAATACCGATCTACGTGATTTTGCTGAAGTGGTTGTACCCCGGTAATGCCTGCCCCCCCCCCCCCCCCCCGCCTTCCGCCGATCGGCCCAGGTCTCCTGTCCCACCGGGAGACCCGAGCCACCAGCCGGAACGTCCGCTGGCTGGCCAGAGACCTGATCAAAGAGCCGGACTCAGCTTTGATCTGGTCTCTGATGTAGAAACCCGGAAGTGACAACAGCAATAAAAGTGATCATACATTTTTATTTTTTTTTGAAGGGACAGTGTAAAAAAAAAAATAAATACATTTTTTAAAGCGTCCCATTTCCCCGTGCTCACGCGCCAAAGAAAACGCATACGTAAGTCGCGCCCGAAAATGTAAACAGTGTTCAAATCACACATGTGAGGTATCGCCGCGATCGTTAGAGCGAGGGCAATAATTTTAGCGCAGCACCTTCTCTCTAACTCTAAACTGCTAAAAAATTTTAAAGCGTCGCCTCTGGAGATTTTTAAGTAACGTAGTTTGTCGCCATTCCACGAGTGTGCGCAATTTTAAAGCGTGACATGTTAGGTATCTATTTACTCGGAGTAACATCATCTTTCACATTATACAAAATAATTAGGCTAACTTTACTGTTTTGTTTTTGTTTTTTTAATTCATTGAAGTGTATTTTTTCCCAAAAAATTGCGTTAGAAAGACCGCAGCACAAATACAGTGTGACAAAAAATATTGCAACAGCCGCCATTTTATTCTCTAGGATCTCTGCTAAAAAGTAATTTAAAATATATATATATATATATATATATATATATATATATATATATATATATATATATATATACAGGGCTTTTTTTCTCAAACAATAGGTGCTGGAACTCAACCACGACCCCCCAAAACCCTCCACCCACACACACCCTCCAAATCACATCAAATAGTGGGTGTGGTCCATCAAATTTCACGAACATTAGGAGGGTCTTAAAGGGGCATTAAATACCAAGATTGCATTACATACAGAGTGCAGAGTTTAGGGGGTTACACACAGAGTGCAGAGCTGTCACTTGTAAACACAGAAACCGGGCTTCTGTGTTTACAAGTGATTGTGGTGAGCAGCCCCCCCCCAACGGTCTGAGCCAGAGGTGGTGGAACTGAGTTCCACCAAGTTCCCCCTGAAAAAAAGCCCTGTATGTATGTATATATATGTATATATATATATATATATATATATATATATATATATATATATATCTATATGTATATAGATATATCTATATATATGGGAATTCATAAATCCGCACCAGATATAATGTTGTACAAGGAGCTGCTATGCATTGTGCCTAGGATTCAATAACACATAAACAGTATTGAATATAACGCGCAGCGCTAAAAGTGAATATCTCAAATAATATCGCTTAAATGAGCAAAAATGCAAATATATAAAAAAAAAAGTCCCAAAAAAACAAGAAAAAATATTCAGACAGTGCATCCTAGATTCCTATAGGAACCCGGTGACGCCACATCCGCTCAGATCCTGCTTACCAGAAAGCCAGTGACCCTCGATTAGAGTGGTCAACCTGCGCTTGTGTGTATTCCAGCTCACCAGCATAGATCAGCATAGATCAAGCGATCACTCTCCAGCGTGTGACACCATCCAGTATGCAATACGACCCGGAGATTAAAATCGCAAAAAGGGTAAACTCCAAACACTCCAGAGCTCCAGACAGATTCAGATATAAAAGGCAAAGATAGTGTGATATTATTATTATTTAAAACCATCTATTTATTGGATAAAATATCATAAAACTAAGGTGCACTCACATGTTTCAGAATATATATAGCAGCATTACAGACGCCAACAATCCACGATTCCAGAAAGAAAGATGGCCGAACCTCGACCGCTCATGGGTAGTGGTGTGCGTACGTCCGCCCGACCAGTTTCGTCACAACTGACGTAATGAGGGGCACCTGATGTGTGGTGTCACCGGGTTACTATAGGATTCCTACTAATGAACACAGCTGTTGAATTACTGCACTGAATTTCGGAATTCTGAATACTTTTTCTTGTTATTTTGGGACTTTTTTTTTTTCTTTTTATTTATTTTTATTTATATATATATATATATATATATATATATATATATATATATATATATAATTTTTTTTTTTTCATTAGTGATTTTTTTTAACTTGCAAACAACGAATGTCAGAAATAGGCTCAATCTTGAAGTGTTTAATGTTTACTGTCTCTGGCAGCGTGGACTCGATACTACAACAAATACATCAATGTGAGGAAAGGAGGAATAGGAGGCCTGGCCATGCTGCTTACTGGCTACTGCGTCCTGAGCTACTCCTGGAACTATCACCGTATACGTAAGAACGCACTTTATTCAGTAAAACATATTCCGGAGCTAGCTGAGATTAAGCTATCTCCATCCATGCGTTGGCTTTTCAGTGAGGCCTGCACACCAGTGAAATCAGCCAATCACAAACCATTAAATCTGACCTCTGACCTTCCCTTCAGTCTTGCACAGTTGTACCTGATCCTCTCCTGTACTGAAACGGCTTCCTCTGATTTCACTGCACACTGTGAGCTTATCACCATGTGCATTAGAAGCTGCAGCAAGTTAGATAGACCACTGCCTTATTTCCGGGCTGGAGGACGTCTATCACTTATGACCAAAACTTTGTGAACGCTTGACCATCGTACCTATATACTGTAAGCTTATAGATATCCTATTCTAAAACCAAAGACGTTGATAGGGAGTTGCCGCTCCTCCCCCACTGGCCATTATGGAGTTGCCCCTCCTTGTGGCCGTAACATTCTCCATTCTTCTGGGAAGACTTTCAAAAGGATTTTGGAGGGACTATAGAAATTTGTTAGGTTCATTAGGTCAGGTACTGACGTTGGATGAGAAGACCTGGCTCATGCATCCAGCCTCACATTGGGCACCAAAAAAAAAAAAGTAGGGATGAGGTCAGGGCTGTGTGCAGGACACTGGAGTTCCTGCACACCCTACAGGTCACACCACGTCTTTATGGCGCTGGCTTTGTAGACAGGGGGGCACAGTCATGGTCTTCACTAAACTGTTACCACAAGATTGGAAGATCACAATTGTCTACAATATCTTTGTATGATGGAGTATTACCAGGACCCTTCACTGGAGACACCTGAACTCAAGAATATGGAGTGGTGTCCACATAGGTTGGGCCAAATACTGTTTGGAGTGGAATGACCCATTTACTATTATTTGTAGAGTTCTTTAATCATTATCTTCCAAGGGCAAGACTTATATTGGATGAGGAGACATGGCTCATCATTGGCATTCCAATTTGCCCCAAAGGTGGTCAGTAGGGTTGTGGTGAGGGCTTTGAACAAGACACTGGGGTTCCTCCACACCAAACTGGTCACACAATGTCATTATGGACTTTGGCTTTGTGCACAGGAGCATCATCATGCTGGAACAGAAAAGGGTCTTCACCATATTGTTATCACAAGTTTGGAAGAGCACAATTGTCTACGATATCTTCGATATCTGTGTGATGGAGGAATACCAAGACTTTCCACTGGAGACACCTGAACTCAGAGACATTGTAGACAATTGTGCTCTTCCAATCTTGTGGTAACAGTTTGGTAAAGACCCTTTTCTGTTCCACCATGACTGTCCCCCTGTGTACAAAGCCAGCTCCATAAAGAAATGGTGTAACCAGTTTGATGTGGAGAAATTCGGGGTGTCCTGTACAGAGCCCTGACCTCAACCCCTCTGAACACCTTTGGGATGAATTGTGAGGTCGGGTGCTCATGTTGGATGGGAAGACCTGGCTCACCATTGGCGTTCCAAATCATCCCAAAGATGTTCAGAAGGCATGAGGTCAGGGCTCTGTGCAGGACACCTCCACATCAAACTGGTCACATCATGTCTTTATGGAGCTGGCTTTGTACCTAGGGGCACAGTCATTACTGGAACAGAGAAGGGTCTTATAGCATAGTGTGACACATATACAATCTGAAAAGCTGCACACCCCGAATAACAAGTTATTGTAAAAAGAAAATTCCCCGTGGGGTTTTTTTTAGCAGCAATTATGAGTCAGCAAAAATTTATGTAAAATATATAAATGATTTTATTATCAAAAAAAGAGAGAAAACAAATAAACAATATGCACACAAAGGTAAAACATGAGCTCTGGGTATGTACAATGCGAGACTGGTAGATTATGAGAGGGAGAAACAAAATCATGGCAATACCATCAGGGTAGAAAAAGAAATAAATTATCTAATGTATCAACCTACAATCAGTAAGATGTGGTTGTACTGTCCGATGTTCGGAACAAAGCTCCAATGCATTTCGACCTATATATTTACGGTCTTCCTCAGGGGGTTCTTGTGTTTCTACAATTACAATCATGTACAATCATGATCATTTATGCATGTTTCATATGTGAAGGCACAATGGTAATTGCTTCATATTTACCCTCTCCATCAAAAAAAAGCTCGCTTATCCAGAGACTTCGTATTAAAACAAACACACACCAGATAGACAGTTGATTTCCCCACTGATGGTCTTGAAGGCTGCTGGGGAGCCGCCCCCCACCTCAGCCCTGTAAGGGGTTGCCTGGGCCGCCGGGCTTACAAGTGGTCACAGGTTAGGGCACTCCAAAAGGAGAGGGGAGTGGGGGCCATGGGCACCTGAAAGTCATCACAATGGAAGTAATAAAAATTGGTGTTCCGGCCGAAATTATACTTTTAAAATAAAAATACCCCTATAATACACAAGCTTAATGTATTCTAGTAAAGTTAGTCTGTAAACGAAGGTCTGTTTTGTTAGTTTATAGCAGTAGTTTATTTTATAAACTTGCAGCAGGCCGTGGCCATCTTAAGTGTGGGCATCTGAAGCCAGACTGTATTTCTTCCTGGATCTTATCCTTGCAGATCTCGCACATGCTCAGTGCAGCACAAGCAGTGTAATAGGTTTCAGGTCAGGTTTCCATAGCAACAGCAGTGTCAGAGGAAGTTGCCGCCCTTTCCCAGAAGGCATTGCAAACAGGAAATGATGCGATGGGCCGCGGCCAGGGAGGAGGAAGTGAAAAATTAATACAGCAGATATACAGTAAGTGCTGAGAAAAAAAATATAAAAAATATCCAATTCGTTTACAGTGCACAGTTTAGTGAGGAATGCTGAAGAGTTGTAAAAGTGGGTGGAACTCCACTTTAATATATTATGTACGTTTTTGTCTATATGATAGGAAGTCAAAAAGAATAGCGCTGAAAGGGCCTAATTGTGAGAAGGAGTAAAAAAAAACTCAAGTCCCAGTATAATATAAATGCTAGTGGCGCATAATACCTAAAATGCTGTTTTATATTAGGTGTCTGGTGTAAAATATTATATAAAATGTTCGTATTTATATATACCAATGAATGATTGAAAAATATTGGGGTGAAAGCAGTAATTTCTGTACAGAATCAAACATTATTTTTAAAAATTAAATGAATAGGTGAGGTGTTGAAGTGAATGTAAAAAATTGATGGGGTGATTAATAAATGGGAAAGTGAGATGACAAAAGGGTATATACTGTGGTGATGAGTGTTATGTGTGGAGCTGTGAAAAACAGTATGGTAGTGATCCCAAAAATATTGGGAATATAAAACATGTTGAAAACAAGTGCTGAGAAAAAAAAAAGAATATATATATAATATAATAATGGTGAGAAGTGAAAAATACCAAATAATGGTGAGGAATGTGCTCAAAAAACACTAAAGTGCTAGGTAGTGCCAAAGTGAAAGCGAAACAGTTTTATTAAAGTGGAGGGCCACCCTAAAAAAAAAAAAAAAAAAATTGCATGAGAAATCCTAAAAAAAAAAAAAAAAAAAAAATTGAAAAAAAAAAAATGTAAACTTACCTAAACCCTTGTTGCTAGGCAGTCTTCCTAATCTGCCTCTTCCTATTCCGCGGCGTGTCCTGCTCCTCGGTGAGCGGCCCCGTTGCCTTCTGGGAACTGGGTGTGTTCCCAGAACACCACGGGGCCATACACAGAGCGCCGCGCCGCTCGCGCGTGCGCAGTTGGAAACTGGCAGTAAAGCCGTAAGGCTCCACTGCCTGTTTCCCTTACTTAGGATGGCGGTGCCGGGACCCGAGAGCCGAGGGACGGGTCGGCCTCGGGCGGCCCACGTCGCGGGCACCCAGGACAGGTAAGTACTTATTTAAAGTCAGCAGCTACAGTGTTTGCAGCTGCTGACTTTTAATTTTCTTTTTTCAGGGACGGAATCCCACTTTAAGTACCTGACTACATATAAAAGTAATTGGGACTCTGTGGTCCCTGTGATGGGAAACACCAGGTCAGAGCTCATGTTTTACCTTTGTGTGCATGTTGCTTATTTGTTTTCTCTCTTCTTTTGATAATAAAATCATTTTTATATTTTACGTACATTTTTGCTGACTCATAATTGCTGTTAAAAAAAACCCCACGGGGAATTTTCTTTTTCTTTTTACAGAGAAGTGTCTTCACCAAACTGTTACCACAAGATTAGAAGATCACAATTGTCTACAATGTCTTTGTATGGTGGAGTATTACCAGGACCCGACACTGGAGACCCCTGAACTCAATAACATGGAGTGGTGTCCAGTTTGGAGTGGAATGACCCATTTACCATTATTTGTAGAGTTCTTTAATCATTAGCTTCCAAGGAAAAGACTTTTATTGGACGAGAAGACCCGGCTGACCATTGGCCTTCCAATTCGCCCCAAAGGTGTTCAGTAGGGATGAGGTCAGGACTCTGTACAGGACACTCGAGTTCCTCCACACCACACTGGTCACACCATGTCTTTATGGAGCTGGCTTTGTACACAGGGGGGAGGGGGGGACACAGTCATGGTGGAACAGAAAGGGGTCTTGACCAAACTGTTGCCACAAGGTTGGAAGAGCACAATTGTCTTCAATGTCTTTATGGAGCTGGCTTTGTACACAAGGGGGAGGGGGGGACACCATCATGCTGGGACAGAAAAGGGTCTTCACCAAACTGTTACCACAAGGTTGGAAGAGCACAATTGTCTACAATGTCTTTGTATGATGGAGGATTACTAGGACCCGTCACTGGAGACACATGAACTCGAAAAGACATTGTAGACAATCTTATGATTGCAGTTTGAGGAAGACCCTTTTCTGTTCCAGCCTGACTGTCCCCTGTGTACAGAGCCAGCTCCATAGACACACGGTATGACCAGTTTGATGTGGAGGAACTTGAGTGCCCTGCACAGAGCCCTGACCTCATCCCTACTGAAGACCTTTGGAATTAATTTTGAGGTCAGCTACTGATGTTTGTTGAGAAGACCTGGCTCACCACTGAGGTTCCAATTCATCCCAAAAGGTGTTCAGTAGGGTTGAGGTCAGGGCTCTGTACAGGACACTTGAGTTCCTCCACCCCAAACTGGTCACACCATGTCTTTATGGAGCTGGCTTTGTACACAAGGGGGAGGGGGGGGGGGGGGCACAGTCATGGTGGAACAGAAAAGGGTCTTGACCAAACTGTTACCACAAGGTTGGAAGAGCACAATTGTCTACAATGTCTTTGTATGATGTAGTGATACCAGGACCCTTCACTGGAGACACCTAGACTCCATCATTTTGGAGGGGGTCATAGAGTGAATGTAATAGTCAATTTGTATTTTTGCTAAAATTTCTCTGCACTTTTTCTCTTTTTCAGGACAGGATCGCTGGAGAAAATACCACTGAGACTTTTCATCCAGTGGGTAAGGTCCAAACACTCCATATTGTCACCAGCAAGCCAAAAACCACAGCAAGGCCTGAGCTGTGTGGTGCGAGTTCCTTTCCGGATGTCCCGTTGACGGTCCAGTTATGACAGTTGAGCCTGGAGCTCCAAAGACTTTCCATTGTTGAAACCTGATTTTTCATTGGTTGTTCCTCAGGTGCCTTTTTTTTTTTTGAGTGTTTCCTCAATAATAATGTTTTTTTTCTGACTGCTGTTTCATGCTTAGTTATTTAATAAAAGTTTTTTTTCTCAAATTTTTTTTGTTTAATTTTACAGGGGAGCTAAAGGGTGAATACTTACCTGTCCAACCGCCCCTTGCCAGCATCTTCTTCTGAGTGCTGGTCTTTGGGCCTTATTCATTGGATGGCAGGTGATGGTGTCACTGTTGTGCACGAAGAGTAGCTAGTCATCCCGGCACTCAGGGACCGACCCGGCACTGTAAAGTGAGCTGCGCATGCACAGCTCAGTTTACAGCACCGAAAAAGACAACAGCAAGCAGCGGCATTTTATTTTGGAGAGACAGCGCAGGTCTCCATGGTGCCCACTGGGGACATCAGTGGGTGCGGATTGGGCTCCTCCTGCCTCTCCCATGGCTCTCTCTCTCCCTAGCCTCCAGCGGTTCCAGCCATCCACTGGACCCCCTCCCCATCTGCCCTCGGTCCCGCTGTACTAGATTGCCGATCTCCCGCTGCTTCACAGGTCCAGAGATTCTAAATCCCTGTGGCGGTCTCTCCTGTCCTAGCAGTGCTGACAGTACGAGCTAGACAGCTCCTGATTGGTCAGCACCTTCACATGGTTGGTGCCGACCAATCAGAAGCCATTTAGACTGTATTGCAAGAGAGCGAGAAAAAGCCACGGGGGGGGGGATTTCAAATCCTCGGACCTGTGAAAACGGCTTTTCACTGTCAGCAGGGGATCAGCAATATGGTACAGCAGTGGATAGCTGGAACCGTGGGAGGGAGCCGGAGATAGAACTCGTCATGCAGCAAGGTTTCCCACACCGCTTGTGTGAACTCGGGCTCCAAGTCACTATGACAAGCCTGTGTTCACACAGGAGCAGTGCGGGGAAACCGCATGCAATTCGCAAAGGAATCGCTCCGCATTCCTGTTTAAATCTCATGCAATTCTTTGCAGTGCGATTTGAGCCCAGTCATTTTGTATGGGCCCAAATCGCACCGCAAAAGGTATCGGTAGCATTTGCGAATACTTGTGCAAGTACTCGGTATCGGTGCCGACACCGGTGCAACCCTAGCTTTAATAATACTTAAGCTCAGGTGCCATTCAGAGAATGCTTTGAATTTTTTCCAATGAATGCTAATTGTTCTCAGATTGGACTCCTTCAATCAGAGAACATTAAATTGCGTAATCCTTGGAGGTCCATGATCAGACACTTCCTGTTATAGGGTGACAACGCTCCGTTCCTGTCCCCACATGTGTTCCTGTGTTGTCACCCTGTCATCTGCACCCCCCCCCCCCCCCGATGGAGTCTACAAGCAGTTTTGTAGACACATTGCACTATTGTCACCTTCAGGAAGCTGGTCCACAACAATGGCGTGCAGCAGGGATGCGCCGATGCCAAGCATTTGCGCGAGTATCGGTACTCGTGCAAATGCTCCCGAAAACCAATACTTTGCAATGCAATTTACATCAATATTATTATTATTATACGAGATTTATATAGCGCCAACAGTTTACTCAGCGCTTTACAATGTATAAGGGGGACAACACAATTACAGTACAATACAAAAGGTACAGGAGGGCCCTGCTCGTAGAGCTTACATTCTAAAAGGGAGGGGGTGGTGGTACAAAATGATGGTGGTACATCAATACAAAACGAATAGGCGCAAAACCGCACTGCAAACAATCGCGTGCAATTTGAACAGGAAAAATGTTGGACTTTTCCGGTACCCAGAGAAGGACGGCTACATACATTTTAATAAAATACCTTTCATTTCAAATTATTACAATAAAAGGTTGTTAAAACCATGCATTCATGTAACGTAGAACGAATATACGCCATATATTTCAAAGCCAACGTGTCTTTGCTAAATGTTCCAAGAGGTGGACGGGTTTCGCATAAATCGCTTCCTCAGGACCCCATTATCTTGGCAGCAAAGAAAATGGCCTATACGAAAGAAAAAAAAGTTACAATAATCTATACCGTCAGAACATCCACACAACATGTTGTCTCTCATGTTTCGTCACAACGATGGTGGGTCCATAGAATGCGAACAAAATGTATTGTGCGGGGCAGTAGAAGAACAAATAAGGCCTTAAATGTAGGCAAATAAAACAAATAAACAACTATAGTCACCTAATTATACACTCTAATAGTATCCCAGTAGTTTTAGGACTTACTTGTCTAAGAATGACGTAAAAAAAGGGGGACAGTACCCAAGATGGAAAAGATTTTTGTCCAAGTATCAGTTCGTAGAGCAAAAAGACCTACAATTCCAACAGTATATAGTAAGACCACATCCAAAAGACAACAATCCAATGTATAGGATTGATAGACAATAAAAGAAAAAAAAAAGCATAATTTACCATATGCCTCCACAGTGTTGCCCACCACTGCCAAAAGCGGGAAGCCTGCCAATCTTATCACTAAATCCTACACATAATGTTATTCCCCTCAATCTATCCGATCCAGATATCAAGGCCACCTACAGTAATATAAATAAATGACATCCAGTGCCGGGACAAAATCCTCTGGTGGGCAAAGATGACAAATTGTGCCCCCCCCCCCATCATTATTTGCAAGCTTATGAGTCGGAGGAGGGGGAGAGAAAGCACAGCCTGCACCTCCTTCCGGCTCCCTTTTTTTTTTTTCTCCTTGATGCTTCCAGTGCTGGGCTGACAGGAGTAGTGATGTCACTACCCCTGTCAGCCTTATAGTAGAAAAAAAAAAAAATCTTGTGGTGCCTCTATCCCTACAATACACACAGCCGGCCCTCCTGCCAACCCCTTGTCCCGACCCTGACAACATCAGTAACCTTGTCAAAAGACCAAAGTAAAAGAAATAACTAGAAAAGTAGGCAATCCAATAAGTGCACTCACCCCACAATCCGCATTCACAGTATGTCCCACCAGAATTCGATCAACCAACTGAAAACCTGTGCTGCTTATATTTGGACCCTGGAGCCAAAAACCTGCGACATCATCATCCCGCGCCCCACTGCAATGTGTCCAGGATCTGCCTACAAACCATTCATTAAAATACTCATTAGTCCATCACATGAGTCCGTCGCCATCACCGCCAGCCACAGCGGGCATAACATGGCGTGCATCGGCGCCGCCAATGGAGACGCTCCAACGGCACCCGTGCAACCAATCAGAGCTCACTCCGACAGCTCCAATCATCGCACGCATGTTGTATGGATGTTCTGACATATGTTAAGTATTGATTATTGTAACTTTTTCTTTTGTCTAGACCATTTTTTATTTTGCTGCCAAGATAAGGTCCTGAGGAAGCGATTATGCGAAACGCGTCGACCTCTTGGAACATTTATTAAAGACACATTGCCCTATTAAATACATGGCATAAATTGTTCTATGTTTTAACCTTTTGTTGTAATAAAATGGCGAGCTTCTCTGCGGCTGCATGGAGAAGCGCAGGTTCTGGCAGAGGAGTTCTGTCCTCTCTGCTGCTGACTGCTGAGAAAAAGTGGTGGTGGGGGGGGGGGGGGCGAATAGGAGGTGCTAGGGCCACATAAAATGGCCTGGCGGGCCAGATTTGGCCTTGTGTTCGGCGCATGCACAGGCCACCAAAGGAGATGTAGAGGCGGCCCCCAAGCTGACATCGCTTCTGCCCTATACCCACGGGGGTCCCGGAACTTCTCCTCCAGACCTGTGACAAGCACCTCTAGCAGCCCATTAGAGGACTGGGAAACTTATGTAAAGTGTTTTGCTTGTGGCCAGATGTACAAATATTTTTTTTAAGTTTCCCACTAAATGGCGCTTTTCCCTTTTTTATGCACACAGTTGCAGAGGGGGAAATCACACGGATTATCTGACCCCGGTATACGCCGTGTCCCCTGCCGCTGCATTAAAAAAAAAAAAATACACATTCTCACATTAAGACACAGAGCTATGAAACTTGTTGCAAATGTGTCATGTTATTATTTATTTGAGAAAGATTAAGAATTTGGTGATCTGTGATTGGACGGTCCTTCCTCCTCCTCCAGGTTTTGGGGTTCAGACAGGAGAAGCGGGCGGCTTCGAAGAGATAACCGTATTCAACGTACATAAGGGGTGCAGGAGCCGATTGGTTTCTGATGTAGTCCATACTGGCAGAGCCCAGGTCCCACGTGTCTACGGATCTGTCCATTCCGGTGCTGCAGCCTTTTTATCCCAAAAAGACAAGAGAAGTCCGGCAGCAAATGGTGGATTCGGAACTTCCACATTCGGGGGTTACCTCTTCACTTCCTTATCAGTAAGGCGTAACGACCTTTGGCGCACTTGTTGGCATAGTGACCCTTATCGCCACACTACAAAACCCAAAGAAACACATAGTAAAGTAAAAGGTCCAGTGCCCATTATGAGGGGTTCCCACCATCCCTGTGCTGAGTTCCCGGGTCTGTACACCCGCTGTGCCCATTATGAGGGATTCCCACCATCCGTGTGCTGAGTTCCCAGGTCTGTACACCCGCTGTGCCCATTATGAGGGGTTCCCACCATCCCTGTGCTGAGTTCCCGGGTCTGTACCCCCGCTGTTCCCATTATGAGGGGTTCCCACCATCCCTGTGCTGAGTTCCCGGGTCTGTACACCCGCTGTGCCCATTATGAGGAGTTCCCACCATCCCTGTGCTGAGTTCCTGGGTCTGTACACCCGCTGTGCCCATTATGAGGGGTTCCCACCATCCCTGTGTTGAGTTCCCGGGTCTGTACACCTGCTGTGCCTGTTATGAGAAACTCCCATCATCTCTCAGTTTTTATATATTTTATGTTATGGAGAATGTATAGGGGCGGGGTCTGCAACACACAAAGCTGGATAGGGACCCCCAAAAGCCTCCATGTGGGCAGTAGCAGGGTCGGGAATTTCAGAAGGAAGATCTCCTCCTCACTCTTGATCTCTATTGGAGCTTTGGAGATATTAGGAGGTCAGAGGTTGACTCAGCCCACCAGGTTTCAGCTGTAACTAAAATATCACATTTGGGTTAATAAATAACACCAAAAGAAACTTGAATCTGTCCAAAAAAAAAAAAAGGTTTAACATTAATTAGGGTACAAATGTATGACAGAGTAACTGTCAGTCAAAGTATTACAGCGCTGAGAAATGTGATCATATATAATAATATATTAGATTAGATTATAGATTAAAAGAATAGAATAGATTACATTAGAGAAGGGGGTTAATAATTATGTGGGATTAATGATTGTGTCTTTATATTAGAGTGTGGGTGGTTGTTTTGTTATTCTTTGAATGCACTGTGCCTAGTGTGAAACGCGTCAGTATAGAACTTCTTCCTGCTGGCTATTTTAATAATAGAAGAATATTTTGCCTCTCTGTGTGCGGCGTTCCTGTTATAATTTATTTAGAACTTCTTTTTTTTTTTACCCAGAAAATAGTGAGCTTGGATGTGGTGCTGTGCGCTCTCACCTTAAAACATGTGACTTGCTCTAGGGGTCTCAGGCCTCCGCAGGGGTTCTCCTGCATCTTGCGGAATCGTTCCTGCATCATGCTGATGACGGTCAGGTGTGAGAGGTGAGGGAGGTCCATGACCAGGGGCTGGTGCTTGGAGATGGGCTCCGGGTCACACGGGAGGGAGGACACCGGCAGTCTCAGCGGGGCCGCGGCATTCTGAAAAAAGCAAGAGGGGTTCCTAATGGGGGATCCCACCTAATGCCATAATATTTTTAACAATACATAAGTACATTATACTAGAAATGATAGATAGATAGATAAGAGAATTTCTAGTTACAATGAAGCGTACATTTACACATTGTTACAAACCTTCGGATGGTCAGGACTGCAAAGAACCAAATCGGCTTTAGGGCTGTAAAAAATGAAATGAATTATTAAACAGATTTACATGTAATCTTTTTTTTTTTTTTTACCGTCTGAATATTTTGCATTTCATCTGCAATATATTACCATAAAATCTCATCAAAATAAGTTAAAAAAAAAAAAATAAAGTAAATCGTAGGGGATGTCTCTCCTGTTTTCCCTTCACAGTGCTATAAAAATGATCAGGTGGCTGTAAGAGGATTCTGGTCTACAGGGTGGGAAGTGAAGGGAAATCTCCCCCATCGGGTATAGGTGCGTCTACAGGACAGGAAGGGCATTCATGCAAGTCTACAGGACAGGAAGTGAAGAGAAATCTCCCCCATGGGGTACAGGTGCGTCTACAGTGGGGACAGAAAGTATTCAGACCCCCTTAGATTTTTCACTCTGTTATATTGCAGCCATTTGCTAAAATCATTTAAGTTCATTTCTTTCCTCATTAATGTACACACAGCACCCCATATTGTACACACAGTACCCATATTGTACACACAGCACCCCATATTGTACACACAGCACCCCATATTGACAGAAAAACACAGAATTGTTGACATTTTTGCAGATTTATTAAAATTGAAAAACTGAAATATCACATGGTCCTAAGTATTCAGACCCTTTGCTGTGACACTCATATATATAACTCAGGTGCTGTCCATTTCTTCTGATCATCCTTGAGATGGTTCTACGCCTTCATTTGAGTCCAACTGTGTTTTGATTATACTGATTGGACTTGATTAGGAAAGCCACACACCTGTCTATATAAGACCTTACAGCTCACAGTGCATGTCAGAGCAAATGAGAATCATGAGGTCAAAGGAACTGCCTGAATCGCTCAGAGTCAGAATTGTGGCAAGGCACAGATCTGGCCAAGGTTGCAAAAAAAATTTCTGCTGCACTTAAGGTTCCTAAGAGCACAGGGGCCTCCATAATCCTTAAATGAAAGACGTTTGGGATGACCAGAACCCTTCCTAGAGCTGGCCGTCCGGCTAAACTGAGCTATCGGGGGAGAGAGAGAGATAAAGAAGAACCCAAAGATCACTGTGGCTGAGCTCCAGAGATGCAGTCGGGAGATGGGAGAAAGTTGTAGAAAGTCGACCATCACTGCAGCCCTCCACCAGTCGGGGCTTTATGGCAGAGTGGCCCGGCAGAAGCCTCTCCTCAGTGCAAGACACATGAAAGCCCGCATGGAGTTTGCTAAAAAACACCTGAAGGACTCCAAGATGAGAAATAAGATTCTCTGGTCTGATGAGAACAAGATAGAACTTTTTGGCCATAATTCTAAACGGTATGTGTGGAGAAAACCAGACACTGCTCATCACCTGTCCAATACAGTCCCAACAGTGAAGCATGGTGGTGGCAGCATCATGCTGTGGGGGTGTTTTTCAGCTGCAGGGACAGGACGACTGGTTGCAATCGAGGGAAAGATGAATGCGGCCAAGTACAGGGATATCCTAGACGAAAACCTTCTCCAGAGTGCTCAGGACCTCAGACTGGGCCGAAGGTTTACCTTCCAACAAGACAATGACCCTAATCACACAGCTAAAATAAGGAAGGAGTGGCTTCACAACAACTCCGTGACTGTTCTTGAATGGCCAGCCAGAGCCCTGACTTAACCCAATTGAGCATCTCTGGAGAGACCTAAAAATGGCCGTCCACCAACGTTTACCATCCAACCTGACAGAACTGGAGAGGATCTGCAAGGAGGAATGGCAGAGGATCCCCAAATCCAGGTGTGAAAAACTTGTTGCATCTTTCCCAAAAAGACTCATGGCTGTATTAGATCAAAAGGGGCTTCTACTAAATACTGAGCAAAGGGTCTGAATACTTAGGACCATGCGATATTTCAGTTTTTATTTTTTAATAAATCTGCAAAAATGTCAACAATTCTGTGTTTTTCTGTCAATATGGGGTGCTGTGTGTACAATATGGGGTGCTGTGTGTACATTAATGAGGAAAAAAAAATTAACTTAAATGATTTTAGCAAATGGCTGCAATATAACAAAGAGTTAAAAATTTAAGGGGGTCTGAATACTTTCCGTCCCCACTGTACAGGACAGAAAGTGCATCCATGCAGATCTACAGGACGGGAAGTAAGAGAAATCTCTGCCATGAGGAAGAGGTGCATCTACAGGACAGGAAGTGAAGAGAAATCTACCCCATGGGGTACAGGTGCGTCTACAGGACGGGAAGTAAAGAGAAATCTCCACCATGAGGAAGAGAAGCGTCTACAGGACAGGAAATGCGTTCATGTGCGTCTACAGGACATGAACTGAAGAGAAATCTACCCCATGGGGTATAGGTGCATCTACAGGAAGTGAAGTGAAATCTCCCCCCATGGGATACAGGTGCATCTATAGGACAGAAAGTGCGTCCATGTGCGTCTACAAGACGGGAAGTAAAGAGAAAGTGAAATCTACTTAATGGGGTACAGGTGCGTCTACAGGTCAGAAAGTGCGTCCATGTGCGTCCACAGGATGGGAAGTGAAGCAAAATCTCCCCCATGGAGTACAGGTGCATTTACAGGACAGGAAGGAGGAACATGTGCATCGACAGGAAGTGAAGTGAAATCTCTCCCATGGGGTATAGGTGTATAAAAAAAAAAAAAAAAAAAAAAGATATTCTGCTACCAAAATGGTTATGAAGAATCACACCACACACCTTACAATTCATTTAAATCTACATTTTTTTCTACATTTCCCCGAAAACTCATCCAGTTTCTACGATCAGAGCTCACTTACTGTACATATTTACATCGGGGGCCCTCCGGACAGAAGCCGACCAGATAGTTGATGCACATCACTCTGCGGGTATGTCGGTGTTTACATGCCGGTCCTGAGAGAAAATAGAAGGAGAGGCTTTAGCAACTAAGTGTCTAATCTCTTCCTGCCCATAATCTCTATAATAAACGTCGGGAAGCATCCTCCCAATTGAGAGCCAAACACTGAGGCTTTGTGCGGCTGCTGGCTCTCAGTGCTGGTTGTCAGTGACGAAGGTCTAATGAGTCTGGATTTCAGCTCCGACATTCAGATTGTGGGGTCAGAATTTGGCGCATGGATCCATCCTGCCTTGTATCACCGGTTCAGGCTGGTGGTGAGGGGGATATTTTCTTGGCACACTTTGGGCCCCTCAGTACCAATTGAGCATCATTTAAATGCCCCGACCTACCTGAGTATTGTTGCTGACCATGTCCATCCCTTTATGACTACAGTGTCCTCCATCTTCTGATGGCTCCTTCCAGCAGGATAATCACCATGTCACAAAGCTCCAATCATCTCACCACTGGACAATGAGGTCCCTGTACTCCAATGGCCTCCACCCATGGCGGCCCATCCATAAGCCACCCCCCTAATCCATGCACCTGGCTCCTAATCTACATGCAGGGTGCCAAACACATGGATTTCAATGGGTTTTTGGTTTTTTCTTGGAAGCACGATTAGAGCCCGAGGCTCCAATTGGCTTAAAAAAAAAAAAAGGTGGGCTTGGGGCGCAGAGCACTGTGCCCTGAGCCCACCCAGTTTTGTGACATTGTGACATTTCTCCTCCTGGCCAATCAGGAAGC